>RPOG01004226.1:0-38387 GCA_008086565.1 Thalassoma bifasciatum
CACACTCTGTCTGAAGGAGCACGGCGCCACACGCTGGACAACTCACGCTACTGCAGAGTGAAAACCTCCAAAGATGATTTTAAACGTGTTGAGTCTGAGCCTTAAATCTAAATTATAATAAAAATGTGTCATAAATAAAATCCTCTCTTATAATTTCAACTATTTTTTAAATCTAATTATGATTCAATATCTCATAAATATCATTTTTCTACTTTCTTTTCTCAGCGTTAAGACTCAATATGTCAAAAAAAGTTGTTTTTTTGTCTCATTTTCCTGACTCTCATGAAAATATCTATAATTTATCATTTATGTTGTTGAATATCCCAGAACTGTCGTCATTTATTTACCACACAGTTCTGAGTAGATTGTACACACTTTTTATGTATATTTTTTTTTTGTATAAGACACTTGTGCTAATATTTTTACTCTCCTATATTTGTAACTCTTTCTTTGAACGGGAGGAGCTGTTTAAAAAAAAAAAAAATTTTTTAAATTCTAAAAAATTCCCCTCAGGGATCAATGAGGTATCTTTGATTCTGATAAACACGTCTCTATTTAACTTTTTCTGGTGGACGACTAAAAAAGTTCTGCTTCAGAAAAGGAACCTTTCACCACAGCAGGTTATACATAATTATTTATAAATTATTATATTACATTAAAGCCTGAGAGAGAAGTTAGAGAGAAACAATTTCAACTAAATCTGTAAAATGTTTGAGTGAATCACTGCAACAATATTTCTATTAAACAATCTAATTGTTGTTGAATGTTTCTCTATTTTGCACGAACGATTTATTGTGCAATTATTTCTTATTTCTTATCTCCATCTTAGTATAAATACAACAATGAACAAATGACAAATTTAGTTTTGAAGAGGATGTTGAAATGAAAGATTTTTGTTTAGAAAATCAAAAACAGAAACTCAGTTTTCATAATCAGATACATCTGAAATAAAAAAGAGAGAGAGAGATAATTCACTTTTCTTATATATAATAATGGCTTTTATCTCATTATGTCAACATTTCATATCTCGGTTATGTTGTTTTTTTTCATCTGGGAATTATAATCCACTTTTATAAAACATCTGGAAGTGAGACTTTTTATATCCTTGACTATTACTCGTAACATCCCATTACAACATAACATCTTCTTTTCTAAATCTCATTATGTTGATTTTATTATTTATTCTTTTATATTTATGACTATCTCTTGTCCTAATGACCCATGATGCAATTATTTCTACTTTTTATCTCCTAATTACGTCATTTTATCTCATATTTGTGACATTTTCTCTCATTATTTTACATTTTAATCCCATGACAAAGACTTAATCTCTCATATCTATAACTTTTAACCCTAAATTTTTCCATAATAATGATTTTATTTGTTCATACAGGTGAATTTTCCTTTGTCTGACCTGGTGAAAACTTCCACCTGTGAACACTGATCACTGCAAACATTAAACATTAAACTCAGCATCTGAGCCCTGAACTGAACTTCACACAGTTTAATAGAAATAACACATTTAAAAATCAGGTTTAAATATAAAAGAAATGATAAGTTTAAGTAGAATCTGAGAGGAAACAGAGAAAGAGTTATAGATACGTTAATGTAAAGGTGAACAGCGCCCTCTGGCGCAAACTTCAGCTCATTACACCCAAAAACACAGTTTCACCACAGAAACTCTTTATATTTAAAAACAACTTTAACCACATTAATTCAGGATTATTCTGAGTGTGAGACTGAAACAGAAGCTGCTTTTCATCCTCTGTGGATTTAAGGTGTGTTTGGCTGTGATGACGTCACGCCCGGTCAGGTAAATAAGCAGCACGTGCTCTAATGAGCTGCTGATCCTGTTTTTCTTAATTAAAGAGTTTCTTACATAAAAACGTCTTTGTCTTATTTTAACTTTTATAAAACACTTATCACAGGCTCTTACCTGATGTTGATCACACCTTTGTGTCACTGACGGACTTTCCCGCTCTCACCTGTCACAGGTTCATCAGCCTGATTGGACTCACCTGGACCAGGTCTGGAGCTGTGCGTCATCAGGGGGCGGGGCCACGGTTTTACATAAGGCTTTTAGAAATTAAATCTTTAAAAGTTAATTTTATAAAACTGCCTCACTAATGTTTCCACTTTAATAACAACTCCCATGTTTGTTTTTTATATATACACAAAAATATTTAAATGTATGGAAGCCCATTTCTGTCACTTACAAAACAAATAAATACATAAAAATTAAAAAAAAAAATAAAAGGCCTTATTGGGATTTTTTTTTTTGCCCAAATTAAGTCAAAATTTTTGAAATCTGTCAACTTCTATAAAAAAAGTCAAAATTTTGAGGAGAAAAGTAAAAATGTTGGGATAAAATGTCAAATTATGTGATAAAACAGTTGAAATACCAGAAAAAATGTCAAACTGTTTGGGATTAGAAGTAAAAATGTTGGTATAAAATGGCAAATTTTGATATTAAAAGCCAAATTTATGAGATAGAAGGTTAAAAAAATTGAGTCAAGACAAAACTTGAGAAAAAAAAGTTGAAATTTTGAGACTAAAAGATCAACCTGTCAATGATAAGAATTTATAAAATTGACTTTAAAAATTAACATTATTTGATAAAAAGTTGAAATTTTGAGATAAAGTCAAAATTCTGGATAAATGTCAAACTAGTAAGAAAAAAATTGATATTTTGACTTTTAAAATATTAATGTTTTATTTGGAAATATTTCACTTTCTGCATGTACAAAATATACTAGTTTCACTTTTGAATCAACTGGCTAAAGAAACTTTTTTGTTCTCATTTATGAGATGAGAGGGTTGAACTCAAACAGTAATTTTTTCATCATCATCGTCGTTGTTGTCGTTGTGGCTGAAAAAAAAAGAGTCTGGACGTCAGAAAAGTGCAATTTGTTCAACTTTATTGAGAAAGAAAACATCACAGAGCTATTAGTTGATCAATCAGCCATTGAGAGCTTTGAGTTTCATCTTCAGTGCAAAAAGAGGAGAACAGTGTGTGGATGATGGATGAACTAACGGCTCTCTCGTCTAAAAACAAAACAAAAACAACAAGAAGAAGAAAAACTGAAGAAATCCAAAAGAAGCAGTCGTCGTCATCATCGTCATTTTTTTTTTTTTTTTTTTTAACGTGGACAGATCTCAGCAGCACATGAACCAATCACTGACATGCATTAATGACTAAGTACTGTAACAGGTCTCCACCCACTCGGTCTGATAGAGTCCAGTCCGGTCTAACTGAGTCCAGTCCAGTCTGACAGAGTCCAGTCTGATAGAGTCCAGTCCAGTCTGACTGAGTCTGGTTAAATAGAGTCAAGTCCGGTCTGACAGAGTCCAGTACAGTTTGACAAAGTCCAGTCCAGTCTGACTGAGTCCAGTCCAGTCTATCAGAGTCCAGTCCGGTCCTACTGAGTCACACGGAGTCCAGTGCGGTCTAACAGAGTCCAGTCCAGTCTAACAGAATCCAGTCCGGTCTAACTGAGTCCACTCCAGTTTTTCACAGTCCAGTCCGGTCTAACAGAGTCCAGTCCAGTCTGACAAAATCTAGTCTGGTTTAACAGAGTCCAATCTAGTCTGACTGAGTCCGGTCCGGTCTGGTCCTACTGAGTCACACTGAGTCCAGTCCGGTCTAACAGAATCCAGTCCGGTCCAACTTAGTCCAGTCCAGTTTTTCAGAATCCTGTCCGGTCTTACTGAGTCCAGTCTGGTCTAACTGAGTCCAGTCCAGTTTTTCAGAGTCCAGTCCAATCTAACAGAGTCCAGTCCAGTCTAACAGAATCCAGTCCGGTCTAACTGAGTCCACTCCAGTTTTTCACAGTCCAGTCCGGTCTAACAGAGTCCAGTCCAGTCTGACCAAATCTAGTCTGGTTTAACAGAGTCCAGTCCGGTCTGATTGAGTCTGGTCCGGTCCTACTGAGTCACACTGAGTCCAGTCAGGTCTGAAGGAGTCCAGTCCGGTTTTACAGAGTCCAGTCTGACTGAGTCCAGTCTGATCCGATCAATTCAATCTAGACTAGGTCCAGTATGGTCAGACTGAGTCTAACCTGTTTAAGTCCAGTCTGGTCTGTCAGGGTCCAATCTGACCGAGTCTCAACTGACCGAGTCCAGTCCAGTCAGACTGAGTCTAGTTTAGACTGAGTCCAGTTGGGTCAAAGTGAGGCCGGTCCGACTTAGTCCAGTCCCTTTAGGCTGAGTCCAGTCCGGTCTGAGAGAGTCCTGTCCGGTCTTTGTGAGTCCAGTCCAGTCTTTGTGAGTCCAGTCCGGTTTAAGTGACTCCAGTCCGGTCTACATGAGTCAGGTCTGAGAGAGTCCGGTCCGGTCTTTGTGAGTCCGGGTGGTTTAGTTTCTTTTGTGTTGCAGTTGGCACATTCACAGCTCAGAGTCCTCGGCTCCTCACTCTGTTTAATTTATTCATTTATTTCTTTTAGGAAGCAGAGAAAAGGGCAAATAAAGGTTTAAAAGCTTCTTTTTTTTAAAGGTGAGGAACAGAAACGTGAACAAATTGCTGTTATTGGCTGATGAAGAGGAGGAGGAGGAGGAGAAATCAAAGTTTGTTCCAGCAGAGACGAGGAGGAGGAGGAGGAGGAGGATCACATGGCGTATTTCTGAGTCCATTCCTGAGCTGTCCTGTTGTACCTGCAGACACACACACACACACACACACACACACACAGGTGAGTCCAGGTGTGTGAGCAGGTGAGCAGAGAGTGAACGATGCCATGCGCCTGGAAAAACTCTCGCACACGCTCAGTGCTGCAAACACAAACATCAGGACTCTGACGTTTCCTCTGTCGACTCGTCCTGTTTAAATAAAAGTTATAATATATATAATAAACGACCATTTGTACAGTTAACTCCACACGCCGCTCAGGTTTCACGTCACTTTTATATTTTTTACCGACAGAAAGACAAATTTACGCCAACTGGGACGAGAAGTGTGTGAGAAAAATAAAGGTTTTGAATTAAAAAAAGAAAAAACTTTTGCAAAATCTGTCTTAAAAGAGCAGAGATGTCTGATTCAAAAACTAAACTCTGGAAAAAGTTCTTAAAATCTGCAGAAGTTTGAAGGGCAACAACATTAAACTCAGAAAAAGTCGTGCAGTTTAAAAACTTTTACTCCTAAAGTCCGACTTTTTTCCAAAGTGTTGCTGAGTTAAATTTATTTTTTGGTGCTTTTTGACCAAAAGGATCAAGATCAGTGATTTCTTTTTTTTTTTTTTTTTTTTTTCCCCTCAACTCTTTTTTTATTTAATTTTTTGGTAAAGATACAGATACATCTTGTAAAAATAGGCATTATATAAAATCCATACACAGTGTTAAATACATAAATAAATAATAGTAAAAGTGCCAAATAAAACAAAACAAAAGCAGCAATAGTAGTGATAATTATGATATTAATAATTATAATAACCATTATAGTAAGTATAATAGAAGTAATAATAGATTTACATAATGATAATGATAATAATAGGAATAATAGTAGTTACTGTAATAATAATAGTGCCAGTAATATGGAAACACAGAAAAAAAAATAAATAAATAATATATCTGCCAAATTTAGTGCAGCTATAATTGGCGAGCCAGCCGGGAGAACACGCCTGATTGGTCGATGCTAAAAGCCCCTGGTTCCTGCAGGTGAAAAGCACCTTTAAGAGTCTTTAAGCTTCACTGTGTTTAATGTTTTTGGTTTTTTTTTTTTTTATTTGAGAGTTGAACATTCAGCAGCAGTCGCTCAGAGGAACTTTAACTCTTTCCTCTCAGGTGTTGCCATGCTTTAACGCATCAACGTGCTGGAGTCAGTCAGGTGAACATGATGCAGGTAGCTGAGCTCTTACCCTCACAGCATGGCATACTTCTCTGTCCACTCCCTGGCTAGTCTGTTATACCTGAGACCAACCGCAGGACAAGGCACCGGGTCACACACACACCCACCAATTATCACCTTATACCCACCAATAATCACCTTATACCCACCAATAACCACCTTATACCCACCAATAATCACCTTATACTCACCAATTATCACCTTATACCCACCAATAATCACCTTATACCCACCAATAATCACCTTATACCAACCAATAATCACCTTATACCCATTAACACTGCAGCCACTTACATCACTCTATATTTGGGTCAATGACAAAAAGAGGGTCTAATAACGTGTTTTTAAAAAGTTCTTTGAAAATGGATAAAAACATATTTCTGAGAGAAGAATTATGTTTTCTAACAGATTTCAGTAGTTGACCAACATTTCAAAGATTTTAGGTTCATTATTTTTTAGTATTTTTAATTTGAGCACCCAAAAATGTCAGGTGGTGCAACCAAATATATGAAAATATATTTATATGTTCCTGTTATTTTTTCTGTGTGAAATTATTGGCAAGTATCTCTCAAGTGTCTGTAGTGACTCATACATTTTCATTTTGTGTGTTTCATTTCTTTTATTTGTGAATAAGATNCCACCTGACATGGAAATTGTTCCAGTCACCAATGAAGTGAAAAAACCTTTTTTATCAGTATTTCAGAGAAATCTACAAACTTTTCCACTTGGTCACAAATGTCATTTGGGCTCCTCTGGCTGATGCAGTTTCCTGTTTCCTGTTTTATTCTCTTCACTTTAAAATAAAAGTCTAATGTTACGGTTGCACCACCCTGACATTTGACAAGGTGAAAATTACGGGACAAAAGTTTTTTACATTTCTCAACAGCTTTAAAATTCTTTTTATTTGCAAAGAATGTTTTATTTAAAAAGGCTCAAGCATAAAATAATGCCACTGTATTTTTAATTTCCATTTACAATAACTGACATTCAATTTTTAGAGTTTAATTACTGTGGATACTTGTCAGGACGGTTGCACCATCGTCGTATGAAACACTAAAAACACTATATAAGGAACAGTAGTTGCTTCCATAGAAAGACAGAGATGAAAAAAGGGAAAGAATAGTTTCCTTATGCTGATTTGTGGCGCCCTCTTGTGGACAGAGTGGTGTTTCCCATCTCAACTGATTTTACCTTTTCGTGTGTAATTCATGTTTTTACAATATAAAACTTTATTCTCACTTTCAAAGTTCCCCCAGTGAGAGCCTTTACTTTGGAGATTGAGAAACTGTCAACGGTAAATTCTTTCTGACTTTTGCAAACACAAAACCGTTTGTAACATCTCTAACGTCGGAAAGCTTCAGGAAAAACGCTCATTTAAAACCTCACAGAAAAACGTCTGTACGGTCTGGACGGTGCAGTGGTTTGTGGGTTTTTCGGGGTCAAACTCACTTGGTGGGGTCTGTTTTGTAGATGCGGGCGATCTCTGGCACTAACGGGTCGTCGGGGTTCGGGTCACATAACAGAGAACAAATGGACAAAAGGACTGAGGAGAGAAAAACACACAAACACGGGTCAAATACATCAACACCTGAGGCGTCAGCAAACACCAAAGTTTGAGCTTAAACCACAGATTTTTGCTCCAGATCAATGAGACAGATTCTGAAATAAATGTGTCAAACTTTGCTTTTGTGTTTCTCACCTTTAGAGATAGTTAATGCTGGAGACCACTGTGATCTCAATATATCCAAGCAGATGCTGCCGTTACTGTTAATATTTGGGTGATAAATTCTTGTTGTAAAGGCGACCTGACAGGAGAACACAGAGGAAAAACAAGAGTCAGTTTCATCATTTAAACATTCACAAACAGAACATAAATAAATGTAAACGCTGATGGAAACATCTGAACATCAGAGTTTGAAGTTTGACTTTCTCTGACCTTGGGTGGTTTGAAGGGATAATCTGTAGGGAAATGAATAGTCAGGAAAAAAACTCCGCCCTGATAAGGACTGTCAGGCTGAAACAGAGAGAGAGAAAATATATTCACAAAAACACAAACAGCATCTTTGAAAACAGAGTTAATTCACATCTTTGATTGTTTTATTGTTGTTTTGTCACAGATGCTACAAACGTTTCTCCCTCAACAAACTAACAAAAAAACTTTATTTTCTTTCCCTTTTCAACAAAATATATAGAAGCCCCTTTTCTGCCAGTTCATGAAAAAACAACAAAAATAAATTTCTTCCATTTTCACCCATTTTTGCTGCTTTTACACCATTATTTCTAATTTCAACTTGTACTTTTTGGCCATTTTTGTCCCTTAAACCTATTTCTATGGCTGCTTTTTGCACATTTTAATTACTTTATTTATTTTTTTGGTACTTTTGGACCTTTTTTAATCTAATTTATGTCTGTTTCCCATGTTGTATTTCCAAATGTTGCTGTTTTTGCACCATTTCCCTACCTTAAACTTATTTGAATACTTGCTTTTGTCCCAGTTTAATCACTTTTCATGCGATTTTTTTTTATCATTTTTGTTCCATCTTTTTGCTACTTTCTGACTATTTTCTGACATTTCTTCCAACATTGAACCATTGTCACCCATTTTTGCTGCTTTTACACCATTATTTCTAAATTCAACTTCTACTTTTTGGCCATTTTTGCCCCTTAAACATATTTATATTGCTGCTTTTTGTGCAATTTAATTACTTTATTCTTTTTTTTGGCACTTTTGGACCTTTTTTTAATCGACTTTATGTCTGTTTCCCAAGTTTTATTTCCAATTTTTACTGTTTCTGCACCATTTCACAACATTAACTTTATTTAAATACTTGCTTTAATCACTTTTTACACTATTTTTTGCTTCTTTTGTTCCATCTTTTGCTACTTTCTGACTATTTTCTGAGATTTCTTCCAACATTGAACCATTGTCACCAATTTTTGCTGATCCTTCACCATTTTTGCCACCTTAAACTTAATTCTAAAGCTGCTTTTAGCCCAATTTAATTACTTTATTCTTTTTTCAGTCACTTCTTGGCCATTTCAATCTAATTTCTGACTGTTACCCAAGTTTTTTTTTTCAATTTTCACCCACTTTTGCTGCTTTTATGAACATTTTCACAACTTTCAACAATTGTATTTTTTTCTCTGTGTCAAAAGTAGTTTTCAAGAACAGAAAAAAATCTACAATAAAATATTTTATCTGCTTTTCTGACACATTTCAGGTGAAATAAATATCTCACTTTCTGATAGTAGAATATTGTGATTTAATCTAATTTGTGATTTATTCCTCAGCCCTGCTTACAGACAGTCTTTTAACTTTTCCCACTTAAATAAAAATGAATGTTTGATTCTTTTTGGAGGCTCTGGCTGCAAACACAGGATATTATCTTCTTAAAAATGTTAGTTTGAGAGCAGTGAAATACTCACCGGCCCCATAATAGTAGCTTGCCAATGAAACACTGGTAAAGGAGGAAAAGAAGAAGTTAGTTCATGACTTTAACTGTGTGTGTGTGATTATTTCGATGTTTGTGAGTTGAATAAAAGCTCTTACTGTCTTCACCGACGGGTCCGGCAGAGCACTGAGCCGGAGGATCTCTGGACAGGTCGGTCAGCTCCTGAAACAAAAGAAAAACAAAACAGACAAAGAGAGAAAATGATTAGAGTCGTTTTAAGAAGTCTGTTTGTGATGTTTTCAGTCTCTTCTTTCTCTCTCTCTGCTCTCGTCCTCCAGGTGTCATCGCTCTGTGGTTTTTCCTCGTTAAACACTCGAACTGGTCGTAGTTTTGTGTTTTGCATTTTTGTTTCCTGTTTGTAACATCTGGCTGAGAGCTGCTTTAACTTCACGACTCTTTGTTTTTATCGATACCACTTTCTACTGCTCTGGGAAAAATCTAGAACAGCTTCTGACTACAGTTAAAAACGAATTAAATACCCTGAAAACTTGGTTTGACTTTAATAAGTTATCACTAAATTTGAACAAAACAAAGTTCATAATTTTTGGCACAAGAAAAATTAAAACCCAGGCTAAAATCAGGGTTGATTGTACTGAAATAGAGTAAATGAAAACAAATTTCTTGGTGTGTTAATTGATGACAAACTTTGTTGGAAGCCACATATAAATAATGTGAGAACTAAAATGTCAAAAACTATCATTATACTTTATAAGACAAAGGATGTTCTCAACAAGAAATCTTTGTACACGCTGTATTTCTCTCTGTTACTCCCATATATGACCTATTGTGTGGAGATATGAGGTAGCACGTATAAAACCAACTCTCAACCTATTTTTAAGTTACAAAAAAGAGCTGTCAGAATTATTAATCGCTCACATTACCTAGAACCAACAAACGCTTTGTTCAGCAATTTAAAAACCCTTAAATTTTATCATCTAGTTGAATTTAAAATTGCACAAATAATGTATAAAGCGCACAATAATTTACTTTGCAGCAGAACTCAGAGGGGACGAAGTGTTTTCAAAAAAATGAAAACAAGAACTAATATGAAGCAGATGTGTGTTTCTGTTAAAGGTGTAAACTTATGGAATAGTTGTGACAGTGAATTAAAAATGTGTAATTCACTTTCTTCATTTAAAAACATGTTTAAAACCAAACATTATTCTTTTATACATTTAGTTTACACTTCTTTTGTTGTTGTTTTATAACCTTGAACCCAACACAAACCAACATTATAACTTAAAGGATTTCATTGGATTATTTTTACTACTATAATATGTTTTGAAAATGTTTATCTTTTCTCCATTAAGAAAACTTATGGTGTTACTCAGACCATGTAATTAAGTTGATTAAGTTGATTAAGTTTATTTCTACATTTATTTATTTGTTTAATTTTATTTTATTTTTTGCAAAATAAGCAGAAGCTTCAGCCTACACCCTTTAATTAGCTTCAACCATTCTGTGATATTTGGATCTATGATATATTTGTTGTGCGTGGTCTTTAAATGCTAATCGAATAAATTGAATTGAATTGAGGAAAACACAGATGATGGAGAAACTTCAGCTCAGCAGACGAGGAAACGACTTTTCTCAGATCTGTCAGAGTTTAAAAAGGTTTCACATGAACCAAACGTCCGTAAAAACGCTGAGAGGTCGTGAGTGTGAGACACAAACAGTCATGAATGTTTTATGTCGTTATGTCACGATTAGGGCTGAGTAATTAATCTGAATCTGTCCTGATGTAATATTCTAATGTCAGACAGTTAAATATTTTTATAAATGTGTCAAAATATCAGCTACAGATGTTTTCTGTTCTACACCAGAGTTACTCAACCAAAGAGACAAACTGTTAAAAACTACCTTTACAAAAGAAACTATACAAGTGGAGAAAAGAGGAAAAAACTACAAAGAGGAGAAATAAAACTTAGTTTGAGGTGTAAAAATGGCTAAAAAGCAACAAAAATGGCATTTAAATGTGGATAAAACCTGGAAATACTCAAAAAGTAGCAAAAAAAAAAGGTTCAATAGTGTGAAAAAAGGGAGTGAAAAGTTACCAAAGTGGCCAAAAAAGGAAAAAAGGGGCAAAAAAAAACAATGGGTAGCAAAAAGAATCAGTTTGAGGCAGTAAAAATAGCAAGAAAGCAACAAAAATTGGAATAAAAACTCGGAAGTACTCAAAAAGTAGCAAAAAGATATTGGAAAGTGACTAAAATGACCAAAAAAAACAATATAAATTTAGAAAGAAAACTCAAGAAAATTCATTATCTTGCAAAAATGGTGAAAAAATGACAAAAAACAGTGAAAAGTGGTAAAAGTGGCCAAAGTCAACAAAAAGATTAAACTCTAAATTGTAAGTTTGTCACAAAATAATGTCTAAAAGTGACAAAAGAGTGTTAAAAACTACCTTTACAAAAGAAACTATACAAGTTGAGAAAAGAGGAAAAAACAGCAAAGAGGAGAAATAAAATTAGTCAGAGGTGATAAAAATGGTCAAAATTACATATATTGGGATAAAACTTGGAAAAATTGTCAAGAAGTATCAAGAATTTTAGGTTAATTAAGTCGAAATTTTGACTCATCTCAAAGTTCTGAGATAAATAGTCAGAATTTGAGATAAAAAGCTGAAATTTTGATATAAAAATGTAAAATTTTGAAATAAAAAGGCTGAACTTTTGAGATAAATAGTCAAAATATTGAAATGAAATTTGATATTAAGAGATAGAAAGTCAAAAACTTAAAGATAAAAACTCAAAATTTTGGGATAAAAAAAATCGAAATTTTGAAATCAAAGTCAAAATTTCCAAATTAAAAGTCAAAATGTTGATAAAGTCAAACCTCTCAGATAAAATAGTCAAAATCATGAGCTAGAAAGTTGAAATTTTGGAATGAAAGCTGAGATTTCGAAGTTAAGAGCTAAAATTTTGAGAAAATAAAATAGAAAGTTTTGAGATTAAAAAGTGGAAAAAAATGTCAAAACTCTGAGATAAAATTTCAACTTTATATTTTGAAAGTTTCAACCTTATACCTCAGAATTTTGACTTTTATTTCAAAATCTCGACAAAATATGAGAAAAAAAATCTGAAAGTAAGTTTTTTAAAATAAGAGAGACAAGATAAAACAAGAGTATCAGAGTTTCGTTCGCCGAACCGTGTTTGAGATTCAACGTTTGTCGTCGTCTTCAGGATCAGACTGAAAGTTTCTCCACATGAAGGAAACTCAAACATAAGAGTGTGAGAGTGTGAGAGTGTGTGTGTGTGTGTGTGTGTGTGTGTGTGTGTGTGTGTGTGTGTGTGTGTGTGTGTGTGTGTGTGTGTGTGTGTGTCAATGACAAAAAGAGGGTCTAAAAACGTATTTTTTAAGTTCTTTGAAAATGGATAAAAACATATTTCTGAGTGAAGAATTATGTTTTCTAACAGATTTCAGTTGTTGACCAACATTTCAAAGTTTTTAGGTTCATTATTTTTTAGTATTTTTAATTTGAGCACCCAAAAATGTCAGGTGGAGCAACCAAATATATGAAAATATATTTATATGTTCCTGTTATTTTTTCTGTGTGAAATTATTGGCAAGTATCTCTCAAGTGTCTGTAGTGACTCATACATTTTCATTTTGTGTGTTTCATTTCTTTTATTTGTGAATAAGATAAATAATTTGATGTTAAAATAACATTTCACATTATTACATTGGNAAAATTACGGGACAAAAGTTTTTTACATTTCTCAACAGCTTTAAAATTCTTTTTATTTGCAAAGAATGTTTTATTGAAAAAGGTTCAAGCATAAAATAATGCCACTGTATTTTTAATTTCCATTTACAATAACTGACATTCAATTTTTAGAGTTTAATTACTGTGGATACTTGTCAGGACGGTTGCACCACCTGACATTTTGGGGGTTTGAGGAACCAAAACACAAAAAAACATGTTATATTTTAATAGTTTAAAGATGTGTTCAAATAACACAGGTTTCATAGAATAAAGAAATACATGTGATGAAATACTCAGCCAACCATGAAGTAACCAAACAGAGGTGGAAGTGAGAGGATTTAGCAGAAGTAGTTTGTGAAACCTGCAGAAAAGCCCAGAGCTGTTTTTGTGTCTGCAGAGTTTTGACGACGTAATAATAATAATAATAATAATAAATGTGTTTTAATAAAAGTGTCTCTGCGTCTCTGTGTCAGTTTTTAGCAGCAGCCTGTAGGAAAGAGTCGACCCACTAACTGAGGGTCACGGCGCTCAGGTTTCACGTTGGCTCGCTCTGAATCAAACTCTAAATATGAGTTTGTCCCTGTGAGCAGCTCAGACACAATCCTGAGAAAACAGGCAGATCTGAGCTTTTTTACCCCGAACACGAGCAGAAAACAGCTCCGCTCTCATGGATTAATGCTCTGATCCTGTTTATGGTAAAGGTTTCTCTCCTGGCTGCTGACTTTTCACCCAGTTGTCACCTCGTCTTGTGGTCAAACAGCTGTCTCTCTTTCACGGGCGTCTTACGTGTTCAGTTTGCATCCAGAGGGAGGAGCGCTCTCGTTTTCAGGAAACAAACAAACACGTGATTAATTATTTTTAAAAAAACAACAACTGAAGAGCCACAGTTACCAGACATTACATTAAAAACTGACTCATTAATTTACTTTCTTTATTTATTTAAGCTTCAAAACAAAGAGTCGCTCTGATGTGATGATGTATAAATGTCGTATTGGTTATTAGACATAACTTCTGACAGATTAAAGAGGGGTTACTTTGACTTTTTTGGTCTTTAGTTTGTCCGTCCGGTGCCCCCGTAGCATTTTACATGACTTCATAGCCAAGAAAAATCTATATTCTTCTCTCCCTAGTATTTAATAAAACCCTTATTTCAGCGTCTCGTTTTAGTTACTGTCTCTTTAAGACTCCCTGCCCCACAAACCCCCTCCTCTCTGATTGGCCAGTCCTCTGGAGGCCCGTAAAAGGCGGGAACTAGATCATTTCAGTGTGTTTAATGAAGATCTGTGTGTTTTATCCACGTTATATAATTTTTTAACTGCAGAAAATTTTTAGGTTAATGTGGGAATTTTGTGTTGAACAAAGATAAATTGATGATGATCATTTTCAGGTAACTGTATCAACCTAAGGCCTGTTCACCCGAAAAGGCAAAAAAAATGTATTGGCATTTACACAGAAACTCTTAGGGGCTGAAAATTCCAAAAACAGCAAAGAGTAGGGATAACACTTAGTTTGAGGTAGCAAAAATTGTCAGAAAAGCAACAAAAATTGGTATTCAAATTGGGATAAAGCTGGAATTACACAATAAGTATGAAAAATGGTCCAAAGTGGCAAAAAAAGGAGTGAAAATTGACTTAAATGGCCAAAAAGCAACAAAAATAAATATAATAAATAATATTAAATTAATGTAGAAAGGAGCAAAAATGGTGGAAAAAGTGAAGAACAGTACTGTAGAAAAACAGTGAAACGTGGTAAAAATGGCCAAAGTCAACAAAAATGGTGAGAAAGTTTGAATTGAACTTGTAAAACAGTCAGTTTGTTGCAAAAATTGGTCAGAAAATTGGGAGTGAATCTAGAAAATAGTGAGAAAGTATCAAAAATGTTTTAAAAGGGGTTAAAAAAGAGGGTAAAAGTGTTTAAATGTGTAAAAATCAGTCCCAGTTGTAGTGGTAGTGGGTTGTTGTTGTGCTGTAATTAATTCTGGTTGAGCAAAAACTTCTAACTTTTTTATTTTGCTTTTATTTATTGTGGCTCTTTATTCTGTTGTTTGCCTACCCACTGTTTTTTAAATTATCTTACTAATTTTTTTTTTGTGTGTGTTTTTATCAATCCTGTTTTTAAGCTTGTACAGCACTTTGGTTAACCGCAGATTGCTATGTAAATAAAGTTTGACTTGTGCTGTAATTAATGTAACTGTTCATGTTCTACAGTGTTTTTGTTTAAAAACAGAGAAGATGGAAAACTAGAAATAATCACGCACAAAAAATGGTCCAAAGTGGCAAAAAAAGAGTGAAAAGTGACTAAAATGGCCAAAAAGCAACACAAATAAATATAATAAAATATTAAATAAATGTAAAAAGTAGCAAAAATGGTGGAAAAAGTGAAGAAAAACAGTGAAAAATGGTGAAAATGGCCAAAGTCAACAAAAAAGGTAAGAAAGTTGGAATTCAACTTGTAAAATAGTCAGTTTGTTGCAAAAAATGGTCCAAAAGTGTCAAAAATTGGTAAGAAAATTGGGAGTGAACTTAGAAAATAGTGAGAAAGTGTCAAAAAATGTTTTAAAAGTGTAAAAGAAGAAGGTTAAAGTGGTTTAAATGTGTAAAAATCAGTCCCAGTTGTAGTGGTAGTGGGTTGTTGTTGTTATAACAGAAAATTGGCATTTAAATTGGGATAAAACCTGGAAATACTCAAAAAGTATCAAAAAATGATCCAAAAGTGACTAAAATGGTAGAAAAGGAACAAAAATTAGCGAGAATATTTTGGCTGACTCTTAAAAAAAAATTCAGAAAGTGGCGAAAATGGTGAAAACAGTGTCGAAAAACAGTGAAAAGGTCATAAATGGCCCGGAAATTGGAAAAAATTTGGGATTATACTTGTAAACTAGTCAGTTTGTTGTAAGATTGGTCCAAAAGTGGCGAAAATGGACAAAAACAAGAAAAACTGGTAAGAAAATTGAGAGTGCCCCTGGAAAATAGTGAGAAGGTATCAAATAATGGTCTAAAAGTGACAAAAACAGTGAAAAGTGGTTAAAATGGCCAAGTCAACAAAAAAGGTAAGAAAGTTGGAATTCAACTTGTAAAATAGTCAGTTTGTTGCAAAAAAATGGTCCAAAATTGGTAAGAAAATTGGGAGTGAACTTAGAAAATAGTGAGAAAGTGTCAAAAAATGTTTTAAAAGTGTTAAAAAAGAAAGTTAAAGTGGTTTAAATGAATCAGTCCCAGTTGTAGTGGTTGTTGTTGTTGTTGTTGTTGTTGTGCTGTAATTAATGAAACTGTTCATGTTCTACTATGAGTTTGTTAAAAAACAGAGAAGATGGAAACTAGAAATAATCACAAAAAAAAAAAAAAATCTCAATTAGATTATTGTTACGAATCGTTCAGCCCTTGTTAAAATATTTAAGTATCTTTTCAGTTGCAGGGATTTAAAAAAAATCCAGTTGGAGATTTAAAATATTTTTTTATTTTTTGTGTGATGAATTAAACTTTTGGAGATGAATCCATGAGGATGCTGTGTGTGATTGAAGGTTTATTCCTGTGATTGGTCTGCTCTCTGATATTCACACACACACACACACACACACACACTCACACACACTCAGGTTTGGTGTTTGCAGCTCGGACACGTTGAGGCAGAAACAGAAACAGAGCGTTCTGATGTGTAAGCACTGATCTATTTTTACTCTGGACAGCAGAGATCAGGATATAGCTGCTCTGCTTATAGAACCACAGGTTTGTGTTTCAAGCCTCCAGGTCTCCATGCAGCCAAACTGGCCCTGCCTGAGTGTGTGTGTGTGTGTGTGTGTGAGAGTGTGTGTGTGTGTGTGTGTGTGTGTGTGTGTGTGTGTGAGAGTGTGTGTGTCGGTATGTGGCGTACAGGCTCTGCACACAGGGCTCATCTTTCAGGTTTGGCTGAGTTTAGGAGGCGAGAAAACGGGCAGGAATTCAGAGAGAGAAGCAGCTGAGAGAGAAGACACTAACCTGGATACACAACACACACACACACACACACACACACACACACACACACACACACACACACACACACTCTTCTACATTATCTTTAAATATTAACTTTAACTCCACCAAACAATCATCCCGTCACCTTTATTTGCTTAAATCCGGTAAATAATATGAATTTAAGACGACTATTTTCTTCTAACAATCTGAATTAATTGTTAATCATTTATATTTCTACAAACTTCAATAATAAATCAAGATTATTTATTCTCATACTGTCCGTTTACGCTGAATTTTATATCAAAGATTCTGGTGAATGTGATTCAAAATTTCCTGTATACTTCTATCATTTATTTATTTATTTTTTATTTTATTTTTTTTTATTTTTATTTATTTATTCAAACAAGTTCAAAATAAACAGCACAGTTGGGACATAATCAACCATTTTCATTTCACCCCCCACCCCACAAATAAAAAAAAACAAAAACAAAACAGATAAGATAATTAAATTAACAAGCAATATTAAGGCTATAATAGACAACAAATAAACGACTGAGTAAGTAAATCATAAATTAGAAAGAGAATACTTCTATCATCATTCATTTACTGTTTATTATCATTTCTAACTTAAAAGCTGCTGCTGTAAAATCTGTGTTTTAAATATATATTTATGCCCTTATTCTAATTTATTTTCCTGTTTTGTTTGTATTTTAACGCACTCTGAACTGTAACGTAAATAAAAGTTGACTGATTGATTTTCTCTGTAGTGTCTAATATTTTCCTGTTTCATGTATTTGTTGGTTATTTAATTAATCTTACAGATTTCTCATGAAGTTTTCATCAGGCTGAGAATTGCACCGTAAAACTGTGAGATCTCACTGAAAGCAAAGCTTCTTATTAATCAGAAATAATTCAGAAAACTGTAATAACAAGGGCGAGATATCTGAAAACTCTTTAAACTGCTCTGCCAAACTGCAGATATTCTGTAATAACTGATAATATAATAACACCATACATTGCTAGTGTCAATTTTTATATCTCATATTTCACTGGTGTTTTTTTTTCCATAATTCTTTTAGTTTAAAATTCAGCTTTAAGACTCCAAAAACAAATTCCTTGTTTGAGTAACATTGTTCAACAAAAAGTGTAAATGTAAAATATTCAGAATGTTAAGGAGATTTGTGGTTGCGTTGGTTTTATTTCTAACTTTTGTACTTTTCTGAATATTCCGTATTTTCCAAAAATGTTTGGCCCATTGAAATGGATGGAGAAGATTTGTTACCATGGGTAACCACACGGCTGTGCAACTGTGATGTCAGGATGACATCATCAAAACATCCAAACAGAGATTATAAATCAGGGTGGTGCAAGAAATCCTATATGCTTTTATTATTTTATCGACTTTTATTGTTTATTATGACTATGAAATGCACTGTAAAACACTTTGAGTATATATAAATATAATTAAAGCTGACATTTACATTTTATATTTGCTTATTTTTAAGTATTGAAAATATAGCTTTGAGAAATAATCATTACTGGATGGAAGAGATGAAAAAATGTTTGTTTAAATATATTTATGAGTAAATCATTGTTTATCTGGGGAATTATTCACATCAGTGTGATCAGTCTCTTCCTGTAGTGCTACTATCATGAATAATTAAAAAATGAAATCATCTACATTCAGTTTTTTTTTTCTGGCCCTTATTCTCATTAGTGAATTGATTTGTGAATTCAATCGTGAATCGAATCACAACAAAAATCAGTGGTGATGTTCAGCCCTGTCGGAGAAATATAAATATCCAGGAGATAAAATCAACTTCAGTGTTTTTCAGGGGGGGGTTTTATTAATTTTTTTTTCGGTGTTTTTTATTATAATTTTGTTCAGTGTTTTTTTATTATTTTTTTTCAGTGTTTTTTATTATTTTTTTCAGTGTTTTTTTCTATTTTCTTTTTTTCAGAGTTTGTTATTTTTTATTTTCAGTGTTTTTCAGGTATTTTGTATTATTATTTTCAGTGTTTATTATTTTTCATTTACAGTGTTTTATATTATTTTTCATTTTCAGTGTTTATTTTTTTTCAGTGTTTTTTTCTATTTTCTTTTTCTCAGTGTTTGTTATTATTTTTTATTTTCAGTGTTTTTCAGGGATTTTGTATTATTATTATTATTATTATTATTATTATTATTATTATCATTATTTTCAGTGTTTATTATTTTTAATTTTCAGTGTTTTTTATTTTTTTTCATTTTCAGTGATTTTTATTTTTTTTCAGTGATTTTTATTATTTTTGATTTTCAGTGTTTTTATTATTTTTTTTATTTTCAATGTTTTTATTATTTTTTATTTTCAATGTTTTTTATTATTTTTCATTTTCAGTGTTTTTCATTTATTTTTTCCAGTGTCTTTTTATCATTTCATATTTTCAGTGTTTTTTATTATTTTCTTTTTTAAGTGTTTTTTCTTTCTTTATTTTTTTCAGTGTGTTTTATCATTATTATTTTCAGTGTTTTTTTTATTATTTTTTATTTTCAGTGATTTTTATTATTTTCTCTTTTTCAGTGTGTTTTATTATTGTTATTTTCAGTGGTTTTTTTTATTATTTTTTATTTTCAGTGATTTTTATTATTTTCTCTTTTTCAGTGTGTTTTATTATTATTATTATTTTCAATGTTTTTTATTATTTTTTTTTTTTTTCAGTGTTTCTCAGTCACAGGCCTGAAACTAGCTGAAGCTAAGCTAACCCCAGCTCAGTAAACTCAGCCTTTGTTTTAATGTTTTGACCCAACACATGAAAGAGGAGAGCTGTGATATAGTAAATATTATAAAAAGACATATTTATATCCAAATTAGAGAGTAAAACCGCGGAGATTGGAACAAAGAGGTTCAGATTTTGAGGCTTTTCGTGAATCGTTGTGTCACTGTGGCAGCGCTGCTAACTGACAGTTTCACCGATAAATGTCGGACTTTTAACCAACACAGGGCTGAAAAATGGGTCTCTCTTACCTTACTGATTCGTTTTAAAGCCATTGTGTCGGCGTGAAGGGACCGGCTGTCGAGGAGGAGGAGAAGGAGGAGGAGGAAGAGGAGGAGGAGGAGGAGGAGGCCAGCTAGGTGATGCTAACTCACTAGCATCTAGGTTTTTCCTATCTTCGTGATCCGCTACGCTCTGCTACACATTAACGCCGCTCAACCGTCGGTTTTTCTGGGTGAATCTCGTCTTTTTCTCGGTCTGCAGCTCAGTTTGGAGACTGTCCCCCCCCCGGCACGTCAGCCCGGACTTCAGGCTGACACACAAATAACGGACCGGACCGACCGCAACGGCTCAAAATGTCTCCCGTTATTCAGAGAGAGCAGCTGTCAGCGGAGGAGGTCTCACTCCGAGAGAAATCCACGGTACCGAAAACAGGAGGTCTCACTCCGAGAGAAATCCACGGCACCGAAATCAGGAGGTCTCACTCCGAGAGAAATCCACGGTACCGAAATCAGGAGGTCTCACTCCGAGAGAAATCCACGGCACCGAAATCAGGAGGTCTCACTCCGAGAGAAATCCACGGTACCGAAATCAGGAGGTCTCACTCCGAGAGGAATCCACGGTACCGAAAACAGGAGGTTTCACTCCGAGAGGAATCCACGGTACCGAAATCAGGAGGTCTCACTCCGAGAGGAATCCACGGCACCGAAATCAGGAGGTCTCACTCATTGACTGTATTTGGAATTAACAGCGTGGCTCCTCCTGTCACCGTTCTACGATTTTGAAGCCAAAAAACCCCGTTTCTCTAGCCGCCATTGTGCAGCCAGAGTCTTTCAGGTGGAGCCAAGTAAAAAAGAGAAATAAAAATATTTATTTCTTCTTCTTCAGAAGGTTTCGTCTCCTTTTGGCTCTTTCCTGAAGTTTCTTATATCCCCGATAAAAACTACTCACGAACGGCAGCTGTCAACTATCGTAAAACGAAACTTATATCACGGTTTTTAACGTCCAATAACTAATGAGAAACTAACTTCTCAGAAAAAAAAACACCTGATCACCATGCAACCAAATGACATCATCATACCACCTTAGAGTAAGGATGAGAGAAACGTTTCTACCAGGTATCGTAATTTTTTAAAGTTTTCCCGGCTCATATCTGGAATACATGGGGAGGCGGGGCTTATGACCTATACTGCAGCCAGACACCAGGGGGCGGGGCTTATGACCTATACTGCAGCCAGACACCAGGGGGCGGGGCTTATGACCTATACTGCAGCCAGACACCAGGGGGCGGGGCTTATGACCTGTACTGCAGCCAGACACCAGGGGGCGGAGCATCTGCTGGAGGCTTCAGTTTGAGCTCTAACATTCATGAAATATAAGGAAGAGGATTATGGCCACTGAGAACAAAAAAAACCAAATAATGTCCAATTAATTTTTGTCTCCAGTTTATCTTGAGATAAGTCAGATTTCTGGGCCAGAATTCAGACTACAATGACAGAATTCTGATTTTTTTTTTCCCAGAATTCTGACTTTTATCTCATATTTCTGAGAAAAAAGGCTAAATTAAATTAATTAAATTCTGACTCTTTATTAAAATGAAAAACATTTTTTCTCAAAATTCTGAGATTTAAGTCAAAATTCTAACTTTAATCTCAGGATTCTGTTTTTTTTCTAGAATTCTGACTCTAATCTCAAATTTCTAAAAAAAAAAAAAAATGTCAGAATTCCAAGAAGAAAAATTGTGTATCCCAAGAAAAAGTCAGAATCCGGAACTTTTTTTCCCAGAATTTTGAGATTTCAGGTTGGAATTCTGAAGTTTCTCTCAGAAATTTGAACCTGAAGTCAGAATTCAGGGAAAATAATTCAGAATTCTGCAAAAAAAAAAATCAGAATTCTGAGAAAATGTCAGAAAATAATCACTTTTATCTCAGTATTCTGAGACTAAATTCTGTCCAACAAGCTTTGAGTTGCGCTTTTAGTGATATCTCTGAAAATAATCATAAAAAATCAAATTAAAATGATTCAAATAAGCTGTTTCTATCAAAAGTTTTGTCTTTAAGTAATTAATGTAAACAAAGGGAAAGTTTTTAATCTTTTCTGGACGCTCAGGTTCATTCAAAGAGATTAAACTTCATTAATGTAGAGATTTAACGGACACAAAGACCTGGTGGTTAAATATAAAAAACACTTTATTTAAAAAAGGAGAGCTCATGTTGAACTGTACAGTGCAGGGTAAAGATATAAATACCGTCTGATGATGAACAAACACAGGAGCCTTTGGTTTTTTCACACATCTTTCCCAGAATGCCTCTCTACATTATTCTCTTTAACTCGTTATTTATCTGCTTTAGAGGAAAAACAGTTTAATGTCACGTTCAGAGTTTTTTTACAGATGTGAGTCAGGAAGTAGAAATTAAAAAACACTAAACAGCTTTAAAAAAAACTGAAAACACAAACACACACTCGTCCCGGCTGTAACACAATAATCTCACGTTTGTTGACGTTTTCAGCCTCTTTACAATCGTTCAGGATGAAAAAAAAGCACCTTACACAGAAAAAACATTCAACTCTTCTTTTCTCTTTTCTTTCATCACAACAAAAAATCTACAGACGCTCGTTTACACCAGTTAGAAATAAAAAAACTGAAAAAATGGATTTGCTGGGACATTTGTTTTACCCAAATAAAGTCAAATTTTCCTCTTTTTATCCAATTATTTCATTTTACCTCACAATTTAGACTTTTTTTTCCACAAAACTTTCAATGCATCTCATAATTTTGACCTCTCAAATAATTTAGACTTTATCTTAAAAATTTGTTGTAATCATTTACTGAATGAATTTTGACTCATTTTATCATAATTTTGACTTAAACTCAAGTAAAATTGCTTATGTCATCACAAAATTTTGACTTTGTTTCATATTTTTAATTGTTTCTTACCTCAAGACTTTCATTTTTCACATAATTTTGATTTTTCTTTCCTCAAAATTCCTTTTTTAACATTTTATTAAAAGTGTTATCTCAATTTTTTTTTAAATTACATTAAAATTTTGACTTTTTTTTCTCAAAATTTTGACATTTTGTCCCAAAAATTTGGTTTTATCTCAAAACTTTGTTCAAAGCATCTTAAAATTTTAACATTTTTTCCTCTTAAACTTAATTTATCTCATACTTTTTTTGACATTTCATCCCATAATCTTCACAAAATTTTGACTTTGTTACCCTATCTCATTATTTAAACTGTTATTACGATTTTTTTCAATTACCTCTAAATTTAGAAATTCTATCTCAAATTTTTGACTTTTGCACCGTAAATGTTTTTACTTTGTATCACATTATTTTAGCTGTTTCCTCATATATTGACTTATTTGACTTGTTATGGTACACAAAAAAAATTCAACAAATTCAAGTTTTTATTTGATTTGTTTTTTTCTAACTGGCATAAATGGGCTTCCATAGAAATGTGACCAGGTTGAACCGCTCCCTGATTTGTTTTCTGACTTTGTTTGTTGATGTTTTCTGAGTCAAACTTGTTTCCAGGATGTTTTTATTTTAAAGCAACGTTACGTCAGAAGTTAAACTGTTGTAGTTTCAGATTTGATGCTAAAATAGTTTCAGATGGCGCTTTTCCACTCTACAGTTCCAGCTCTACTCTCCTCGTCTCTACTGGGTTTGGTTCTTTTCCTCTAGCCCGACTACAGACTCACGGTGGGCGTGGATCTTATAACACAGCTGCGCTAAAGTGCTGCGCTAAAGTGCGTGCATGTTCATCTATAACGCCACACAAACATCATTTTGTACTAACATATGTGCCACCGTGGTCTTTTAAATGTCATTAAAAACCCGTCGCTGACTTATTCCTTTGCCTCTTGTAAGTGATTTGTTCAGAGTCAGAAGCTGCAGAGACGACATTCTCTGACCAATGAGTGACCGGCAGTCCGTCCACGTCACCTTTTAGTATCAGCTTTACTCTCTTAGAACCAGGGTAGAGTAGGTACTAAAAACTGGCGTCTGACGCGTAGTACCGCGCTAATGGAAACACAACACAAACCGGGTAGAGGAGAGTAGAGTAGGGCTGAGACGAGTCAGTGGAAAAGGGCCAGAGTCACGTTCAGAAACGTGTCTTTAACTTTGTGTTGGTACGAGAAGCCCCGCCCCCTCTGGACTCTGATTGGTGGATTAAGAGCAGGAAACTGCAAACAAACAGATTTATTCATGTTTCTGCCTCCGCTGCTTTAAAATAATCGTCCTGAGAGAAACAGACGTTTGTTGGAGTGAAAAGTGAGAAAAGTGAGAATCATCTTCTTGAGTTTCTGATTAACGTGAAGCTGCTCTGACGTTTGTTTTTTTCTGCAACAACCAAAACACGAGAAAAATCAACGTTTGTGACGAAAACCAGTTAAAAAGTTTGTGATGAGAAACTTTGAGGAGGAGGAGGAGTCAGTTATCAAACCACTTCCTGCTTCCTCTGATGATGTCATCACGCCGCCGAGAGCTCCACGCCGCTGTCACACACGCCGCTGTCCATGCGAACGTCCGCCTTCAGCTCCTGGGCGCTCAGAGCCTGCGGCGCCTCCTCCTGGTCGTCACGGTGACCCAGCGCCTCCTCCAGGACGCTCAGCGCTCTGCTCTCCCCGACCGACCTCAGACCGACCAGCAGGTCCTGGACCGTCCCCCCCGACACCTGCGGGACACAGACACACCTGTTAGAGCTCCACCAATCACAGCGCAGCTCAGAGATCACAGGTTTAGACTTTGAGCCAACAACTTTCACTGCTATCTCACTTTTTTTTAATCAACTCAGAATTAAACATTAAATCTCATCATTATGTCGAAATGCTGTGAATCATTTATCTCGAATGGGGCTCAGCATTTCAGCATCCTGCATTTGCTGCAGGGAAGTGCAGCCCATCTCTAGTTTTGACTGAAATTCTCAATATTCAAATTTTTTATCTAAGAATTTTGTCTCGATTTCAAAACATTGTTTATATCATCTCCAAATTTGGACTTTTACCTCATATTTTGCCTTTTTTCTGCAAAAATTTCACAACTTTTTTCCTCAAAATTGTCTTTTTATCACATAATTTTGACTTTGACTTTCGAAATTACGTGTTTAAGCTCAAATTTTTGACTTAAAATGTAAAAAATTGTTCATATCATCTTAATGTTTTGACTTTTTTCCGCCAAAACTTTTACTTTTTCATATAATTTTGACTCTGGACTTTAAAAATTGTCTTTCCATCTCTTAATTTTGGACGTCTCATTTCTTGTTAATTATCTCAAAATTGCAAAAAAAAGTTTCTCTTAGTTTTGACTTAAGCTTCAGATTTCTTCTAGTCATCTCACAATTTTGACTTTCTATCTCCAATTTTGGATTTAATCTCACAAAATCGTTTATATTATCTCAAAATATTTACTTGGTTACATCATATTTTAACTTTTTCATCCCCAAAACTTTAATTTTTTTCATGTAATTTTGGTTTTTAATCTCAAAATTTTGGTTTATGTCTCAGTTTTGCGAATTTTTTATCTCAAAATTTCGACTTGTCCTGACACCTGTGGAACAGAAACACACACCTGTCAGAGCTCAGAGCTGTGTGTGTGTGTGTGTGTGTGTGTGTGTGTGTGTGTGTGTGTGTGTGTGTGTGTGGACCTCGTAGCTGTCCAGCAGGGTTTTAGCGGGGGAGGGGCTCAGTCTGAACGCCATGTTCAGGATTCCCAAACCCAGACTGTGAGCCAGATTCTCCCAGCATCCTTCACTCTCCAGAGAGCGACAGACTTCCTGTTTGACCTCCAGGTCCAGAGTCGACAGGTCGCCTTCAACACGAGAAACACATGAGAAACACACACATAAGACTCAAAACAAAACGTTTCTGAATCATATTTAACACATTTAACTTTAACTTCTTAAAGTGAACCCGACTGTCAGGACTAACAGGCAGGAATCTGCTTAAATGTTTGTCTCAAACTAGAATTTGTTGTTAAAGACATAACAAATTGGTTTTTCTTTAAAAAAAATACAGTTTAAAACACAGTTTCTATCCTTCAGCCATTGTTTTACTGCAGCAATGCATTCTGGGTTGATGATGTAGATTGGTTGCTTGGTGCATCTGGATTTGGCCGTTTCCTCACTACTAGTCGCCGTAAGTCACGAGGTTTGAGGAGGGAAAAAAACATAATAATGCCACATGTGGCTGCTTTTGGGTGAAAGGTCAATAACCTGAGATATCAAAGTTGAAATTCTGAGACAAAATGTCAAGTTTTTGGGAAAAAAAAGACAAAATCGTAAGATAAAAAGTCAAAATTTTGAGCTAAAAGTCAAAAATTGGAGATAAAAAAAAAGAAAGTCAAAATTATAAGATAAGTGGTCAATAATTTAGGATAAAAAAGTTTTTAATATGAGATAAATGTCGATAATTTAAGATGAAAAAGTTGAAGTTCAGAGACAAAATGCTGATTTTTTGGGGAAAAAAACGTCAAAATCATGGGAAAAAGTCAGAATTATGAGATTAAGAGCCCAATTAAGGATACAAGTCAATAATTTGAGATAAAAAGTCAAAATGATGAGATCTAAGTCACTGCACTTTTCAGTCCAAAGGAAACAAGGAGACTGATGTTAGTCTGCACAGCTTCCCAAAAGACAAGAAAAGAAGGAAGTTGTGGGAAATGGCTTGTGGGCGTAAACAACTTCCCATGGAGCCGCGGCTATGTTCTGGCCACTTCTCCCCAGAAGCATTTGCTGCATTTAGCCGGCCCATGCTGATGAAAGAGCTGACAGGTGTGGGTCATTATAAACGGAGACTAAAGCCAAATGCTGTGCCGACTATTTTCCAACACAAACCCACAAAACTTCCTCTGGAAACCACTGAAGTCCGCTCCAGGACTTATATGATCCTGTATGAGATCCAGCCCGGTGCAACCATATGACCTCACTACCCAGACGTTATTGTGGCATAAACAACAATGGCGGCCTACAGGTGAAAACATTTTTTCAGATTTTATACAAACTAAGATATTTAGAGAGATTTTATTATGGTTCTTATGTAGCTGGAAAAAACACTGATCATTTAGGAAAATGACGTTCTGGTAGCCAGGGGAACTTTGAACTCACCTTGAGGAGGGATGAAGTCGATCTGTGGAGTTTTTGGTTTGTACTCTTTACCGTTAAGAAGCTCCAACACCTGCACACACACACACACACACACACACACACGAATGAAAAAGGTGAAAATTGTGAGAAAACTTAGAAAATGTTCAGAAAGTAGCAAAACTTTTCAAAGGTCTGACATTTCTGTTTAAATCTCCTTTTTATTGATCTTATGTAATTTTCTAATTTCCTGAAACACTGAGTTTCATGTTTTCATCCTCTGTGAGTCATAATCATCAACATTTACCGAGATAAAAGCTTGAAATAATTCACTCTGTGCAGAATGAGTCTATATTATATTTCGATTTCACTTTCTGGGGTGAGTGACCAAATATATTGCACTTTTTCATGATATTCTTATTTTTTGAGAAGTACCTGAACATACAAACAGAGTTTCTTTTATGTTTTTTTCCTTTCTTTTTTCAAAAATTCTACTTCTCTCTTCAATGTTTGTGTCTTTGTTATTCAAAACGAGAAAAATAATTACAAAAAACATCATTCCACTCGGAGTGGCAATTGATGTCAACAACATAAGATGGGAAACCTAAAAATTTGGACTTTTACACCTAAAAAAATCATTTTTTATCACATTACTTTAGCTGTTTAAATTCATAATTAAAACTGTTATCTCAATTTTTTTCTTTCATACTTCTGACTTTGTATCATGATTTTGACTTTCATGTCATTATTTTGAAAATTGAAAATTGGAATTTTCTGATTTTTTTTTTTTCACACGTGAGATTGATGAACGTCAGGGTGGTGATGTCACTCTGAAGGTCAAAGGTGAACGGTGGCGTCTCACCTGTGTGTTTGCAGCCATGTTGAGCGGAGTCGTTCCTGGGATGTAACCTTCATCCTCCTCGTCCTCCTCTTCATCATCGCAGCAGCAAACGTCCTCCCTGAAGAAGAGCGGCTCCAGGTTTTCTCTGTGAGGGTCTGCGCCTGGAACACACACACACACACGGTGAAGGACGAGTGTGTGTGTGTGTGTGTGTGTGTGTGTGCCTGTGTGTGTGTGTGTGTCGTACCTGCAGCCATCAGGAGAGCGGTGAGCTTCACAGAGCTCCGCCCCGCGGCGATGTGCAGAGGCGTGGAGCCGTTAAAGGTGCGAGAGTCGACTTTAGCGTTTCCCTGAAAACAACAACAAAAACAAAAAACATCAATTTTCTGGTTCAACAGGTGAATAAAACCAACACAGGTGAGTTTAAAGAGGAGGTACTGTGTTTATTCAAGTCTTAATTTTGTCCCTCTGGTGCTCCTGTAGTTTCTTTACATAAATAACAGTTAAAAATTAATCTCTATTTTTCTCTCTCTTCTGTCTTAAAAAACTTAGTTAATGAAAGTTTTTCTGTGCCATCGAAGTTTGAATATGAATTTAAAAAACTGAATTTTTTCAGCATCAAAATCAGACTTTGAGTTTTAAAAAACTATCAGATTTCAAGCAATGATTTATTTTTTCTGCCTTTGATTTTTTTTTTTTCAATGTTGAAATAAATTCAGTTTAAAGTTTTCAACATCTCAGAAAATTAAAAAAAAAATTCAATGTGAAAAGAAGTCAACCAGTTTGATTGAATATGAAAATAAATTATCAGTGTAAAAGAAATTTAAGGTAAAAAATAGCCAATGTAAAAAAAAAAAAATCAGCATAAAATTTTTGTAATTCTATATCTCAAATTTCTGTGTAAAAAATTCCTTGGTAAAAAATTAAAAGTCAGTGTAAAAAATTTAATGTAGAAGAAATTTATTGTAAACGATCGTCAATACTAAAAGAATTCAGCCAAAAGCAATTCAGAGAATATAATTTAACATCTCACAAATTTTAGTGTAAAAAATTCAATGTGAAAAAAAAAAATTAACAAAAAAATTACATTTCAGGAAGATTTGGTGCAAAAAAAAAATCAATCAAAAAAAAGTCTGCGTATACAAATGTGATGTCAAAAAATTATTGTTATAATGACTGAATTTTTGATACTAGATTTCCTTGAAACTGAATTTTTTTACACTGCATTTATTCAAACATTGAAAAAAATGAAAGGTAGAAATAAACTTTGTGCTTGAAATTTGTAGAAATTCATCTTCAAACTCTCATGTCACAGAAAAACTTTTATATTTGTTCAGCCTCTGGTTTCAGCTTCTGTCTCTTTAAGGCTCATCGCTCCAAAAACCCCCTTCCCTCTGATTGGTCGGCTCTCTAAAGGCCTGCTGGGAACGCTGGCGTTTTTTGGAGTGAAGCGTTTTGAACAGCGACATGAAAATGTAGAAGTTTGAAAATCTGCACATTTTCAAAAACACGGTACCGCCCCTTTAAGGAATCCACCCTGCGCTCTGATTGGTCGGCGCCCCGTGTTTACCTCCAGCAGCAGGCAGCCCGCCAGAGACACGTTCTCGGCCTCGGTGGCGAGATGCAGAGCGGTGCGTCCACAGCTGCGCTCCTGAGCGTCCACGTTAGCCCCGCCCTCCAGCAGCTCCCTGAGCGCCGACAGCTGATTGGACAGAACGGCCAGGTGTACGGCACACAGACCTGAGGAGACGCAGCGGGTCATCAGACGGCGTGCTCACTGCGTGTGTGTGTGTTCACGTGTGTGTTGGCGTCTGTTACCTGCTGTGTTGGCGTGCTCCAGCAGCCCCCTCAGCTCGCCGTGTCGCAGTAAAACGCCGACCATCCCTCCCCCCTCCAGCTGGGACGCCAGGTGAAGCACAGTGTTGCCATGACGATCTGTGAGCGTCGGGTCAGCGCCGGCCAATAGGAGCGCTTCCACCGCCTCCTTCTGCTGGGTGATCACAGCCAGGTGCAAAGGAGTCTGGGAACAGGGAGGTCACAGTTTCAGACAAAGAGGTTTTATTTTTTATATCTAACAAATTTATTTCTGTCCGGTTTCTCGTTTTCCTGAGGTTCTGAAAATTTCCTGACAAAGTGTTTGGTTTGGATTTTCCTCGCCACTTTTATCGTCTTTGTTCTTAAAGGGACAGAACACAAATCTCTCAAAACTCTATTGGTCTTTATTTTCTTGACCTTTAAATCTCATTTTTATAGATTCAGGATTTCATCTGCAAATGTTTTGCTTTTTTTTTTATTCTTAAAGAAACCGAATAAATAAATTTTCCCGAGTGTACCTAAAGGAGAAGGGCACTTTGGATCTGTTTTTTTTTTTTTGTGGGTTCATTTATGGTAGTTTAGTTCCTGGTTCAGTTGTTTGGGATTTCGCAGGTGTTTTTGGCAGCACAGTACCTGGTACAGATTGTCAGCGACGGGTTTTTAATGACATTTAAACCTGACGGCACAGAACCAGACTGAATGAAGACAAAATACAGCCCTAAAATGCTCCTTCATGATTCCTAAAGAAGTTAAAAGTCCTTTTTAAAGCAAAAAGAAGTTAACAGCAAAGATAGTTGGCTTTAAAGAGTCTTTTAAATTAAATCAAAGTTGGTCGGTGCAGGAGCGATCTGTCTGCCACGAGAGTCTTTAAGCACCAATCAGTCCATTAATCCACAGGGAACCAAAAAGGAAAACCAGTTCAAAGAAGAATGATTGATCAACAACAAATCTCTGCTATACCAGGCCCAAAAATCANGTTGATGTCAGGAAGCAGCTCCTTCGTTTTCCTCCGCGTGCAGCAGCACCAGGCTGTTGTTTACCTCCGTTGTCATGACGACCCACATTGAGCCGCTGTATTACTTTAATGAAATCTTTTTAAAGCTTTTTTTTTTTCCTTTAAAGACCACGGTGGCACATATGTTAGTACAAAATGATGTTTGTGTGGCGTTATAGATGAACATGCACGCACTTCTGCGCAGCACTTTAGCGCAGCTGTGTTATAAGATCCACGCCCACCGTGAGTCTGTAGTCGGGCTAGAGGAAAAGAACCAAACCCAGTAGAGACGAGGAGAGTAGAGCTGGAACTCTAGAGTGGAAACGCGCCATTAGTTCCTGGTAAAGATCTGTAGGTGTCTTTTTTTTGGTAGTTTAGTCTCTGGTAGTAGTGATGGTCCTTTGACACCCGAGGCTCCAACACATACCCTGTAGCTCATGAGACAAACGTCTCGAACCACTGTGCCGAAGCGTGTTTTGGTCACATGACTTGTGACGTGTAACACACTTGAGTGACGTTTGAAGCACTTCAGTGCTTCGAACACCAACGAATCACCTGATTGGTTCAATCTGTCATGTGAATCACTCAGTGGGATCGAGTGCGCTCCAAGATAGGAGAACTCGAAGAACAAAATAATTCTCACTTCAATACTGGGCCACCCACAAAACAGTGAACCTGAACCTTTACAAACACTTTCTGTGAACTCCAGCCTCATCTGTGTGAAAGAGTTTTTTTCCAAGGCGGAAAAGTTTCAAAGAAAAGAAACCGAATGAATCCGAAAACTGTGGAGGATATCTTATTCATAAATACATCACAGGTGTATCCCCCACCTAGTTATGATAGTTATCATTATATTATATGATGATTCATTCTTATTAGTGTGTTCACTTGACACCATGTAATCATTTGGAGTTCCCAAAGAGGAATGTGCAGGCGATCAATCCCAAACAATCCATGAACCAATAACACGTGTTGATTGCTCTTCATTTTATTTTCCACTAGATGTCCTGCTCAGTGCTGTGTGTCATTGAGGCCTCGAGTAATGAAGCATGCTTTGAAAAAATGCTGCGAAGCTTCACAAAGCCTCATTAACCCATCACTACCTGGTAGAGATGGTTCCTGGTGTTGAGCACCTCCTCTCCAGGCAGAGCTGAGACGACCTGGGTCAGACTCTTGAGCGCCTCCTGCTGGCTGTGGAGAACGGCCAGATGAAGCCCTCTGAGAGACGAGGAGAGAAAAGAGGAAAGAAAAGAGTGAACAGCTGTTAAATGAAGCTGTGATTCTTTAAGGTGGTGAGTTTCTTTCACGTACGTGTCTCCGTCCTCGTCCTGTGCGTCCATCAGGGGGCGCTGTGACGCCAGCAGGTACGCTGAGTCTCCTGTGACCGAGTATTTAAAGAGCGCCTCCAACTGTCGGCTGGTTTCCTCTAACAAACGTTCGTCTACACGACACAAGAGACAAAAAGAAAAACCTCAGGGTCAGAAAAAATCTTCTTGGATGTTCGGTGATAAACAGATAAAATAAATCAAATAAATACGGAGTAAACATGTAAACAAACTTTAGTTTACCTGTGTCTGCCTCTGGCTCCACACTCGTTCTTCTCTCCTCCATCTTTTCTTCTGTTTGGACTGAAAGTCTCTGTTCGGCCCCTGAACCTGAATCATCGTCCGGGTCGTTGTCGTCGTTGTCGTCGTCGTCATGGTTACTCCTGTCGTCTGCTGAGGCTGAAACACATCATCACTCGTGAAAATCCCGTTCAATATTTTAACAGTTTGGCTGTTGGTTTTTATTCAATTTGATTTATAAGGTTTATTTTGAAAATAATCAAAGAGAAAAAAGTGAAACAAAGAAATCAAACAATGACATTCATTCAAAAAGGAGGAAGTCAAAACTTATTAAATCCCTTTTTCCCTTTACGAATGATTTACATATTCTCTGGAACACAACTGCTCACAAATAATGATAATAGTGACACGAGTTGTAATGTATCATACGTATAAACACATATATTGTTATTATGACTACCACAAAACTATATAACACCAATTATGAAGATAATAACGATCCATAGCTACAATAATAATTAGGGATATAACTCATTTAACTGATACCAATATTTTTTCTGCACACCTAATTGCAACTTTCTTTAGTGTTGTAATTAGCGTACAGTAATATGGTACAGACTCCAATCACATCGTATAATTTAGTTTCTGTGCAAAATTAATAATAAAAGTACTTAATTAATTAATGTTCTCCTTGAGTCAATCGAAACAAAAACACACAATAAAGGACGATTTGGCCAATAACACTCTGATATATCCCTCCTCCTGTGTTATCTTTCTGTTACCTTCCCCTGCGTCTTAAATAAGCTTTAAAATACACAAAAAACAAAACATATGATCCAGTTTTTTTTGTTATCTCTTGGTTTCCTTGTAAGGCTTCCTTATCCATGAAAATATTGGGTTTCATATTTTTGGTGTGGGTCTCAGGGCCCAATGTTTAGCAGTAAACCTCTTGATTTCAATAAAAAGCAGAAAAAATAACCTAAAGAGAATCCTATAAATAAACCAAAGGTTTTTGTGTTACCTGCCTATTATTGAGGGGTATAGAACACATCTCTGAAATAAATCTGCTCTATTTATTTTTTCATTTTAAAATTAGATACTATAGTTACATCTATGGTGTTAGGGTCAGTTTTGACCCATACATATATTTTTCTAAAAAATGCAAAAATATATATTTTGCCAGCAATAGAACTTTAATATAAACACATAGAAACACAGAACAGGTCATAAAACAAAATATTGATTTATGAGTGTGCATGTTTTTAGATGCATGTGTGGCAAAAAGTTTGACTTTTTGTGTCTTTGCAGAGAAACTTTTTGCATTGGAAACACAAATGAGTGAAGCTCACATGATTGGGAGAGGAGGTGTCTGTCATTGTGATGGCTGACAGTGCACTTATGATTTCAATTTTGGCTCTAAATATTGGTTTATAATCTTATTTTTATAACCGGGTCAAAACCGACCCTAACACTACAAGCAACAAAATTTCAATCAGGGCATTTTATAATGTTGAGATTTTTTTTTTTTATAATTTTGTTGGGATCAACGTTCCTGACAAAGTCAAGAAGCCTTGATGCAGTAAACCAATTTTAAGTGATTCTTTCATGCATTTAAAAACTAAAACGGGTCAGTGGCGACTCTAACACAAGAGGAAGGTTATGCTATATTTTTAAGTCAATGTCCAATATCAATATGCACTGATATATTGTGCATCCCTAATAACAGTGAACATGGTTTAAAAGTGTGTGACACTTTACTTTTGCCATTTTGAAAATGACAAAGACAACAGAAGAAAAGAACCAACGACCAATGAATATAACTACATAAACATAAACATAAAGGGAAAAACTTCACACGATCTTAACCCTCTATGGCATAGTGTTACCACTTATTCTGCTTTTACACTGTCCCTTTCAATTTTCAAATAATTTTTATTTCAAATACGATCCCACAAGAAGTCTCTTTTGCCAAAAATATGGGGGTTTCAGTGGATGGCATGTTTCATGGGGGGGTGGGGGCTCCTTTTTGGAGACAAAATCGCACCTGGCTCAGCCCCATGAATTGGCACACTTGGCACTCTTTTTTAATCTGGTTAAACAAAAAAATTGTGACAAAGAAAAATATGTACATGTAGATGTGCAAGTAAAGTAATTTTTTTTGTCATTTGGAGACAAATTTTCATTTAGTTAATTTCCTAAAAGTATGCTTTTTGTTTGTTGCCCCAGGGCAACGTTGTGCAGTTAGGTCACTATTATTGGGGCAGTCATTCTATAACAGTGATACTACACTGTGGTCCCAGATAAAGCCTTGTGTAAGAAACCTGTTTACAGGGACCAGATAACTTTTGGTGACAGCCCTGGAAACCAATATTTCTGCTGCACCCCGAACACAACCCTCAGAGGGACCCTTCATTGTGCCCACACTTTCAGGTTGTCTCAAACCCACGCCTGTCCCTCTGCTACTGAGTAGATTTTAGACCACCTCAAAAATCTTCTGAAAAATAGACAAGCCCCTCCCCTTGAAACTCAGACTGTATCCCCTCCTCAGAGGATGTCAGTCAGATTCAGGAGACTCTCATGGTGCTGCACCCACTGCACCAAATTTTGGTAATTCCTCAATTAGGGCCCAAATGCTATGAAATGGTGTGCTGTAATATTTTTTTCCCCAAAAAATAAAAAGTCATGCCATAGAGGGTTAACACGCTTCATTTTCCTCGAAACCTGTTAAAAAAAGTTAAAAAGTGTCAAATCTTCCCAAATAAACTCTTACTCTCACCGTGTTTGACTCCTCCTCCTCCTCCTCCTCCTCCCAGACTGGCTGAGTATCCTGTTTGGAAACCTCCTCCTCCTCCTCCTCCTCCGTAGTTGTAGGTGGTGAAGCCCTGGAAGTAACCTCCTCCTCCTCCTGCAGAGCCGGGTCCTCCTCCTGCAGCAGGACCTCCTCCTCCTCCTCCTCCTCCTCCTCCTCGGTACAGACCTCCTCCTCCTCCGTGACCGCTGAAGTCGTTGAAGTTTGGTAAAGTCTTCTGCTTCTTCCTCTGCACCTCCTCTTTATCTGCTCACACGTTAAAAACAGTTAAAACTTGGTTTTACAGAGGAGGTCCAGCAGGGGGCAGCGTTCACCATCACTGCAGCTCCCATGAGAGAATTAACCCTTTAACTACCTCCACCAAATGCTTCAGCCCATCACGAGTCACTATTAAATTAAATAAGGGGAGAAACTCAAACTGATTAAACCATCTCTAACATGTGCAACGGATCTTGAGTCTAAAAATTTATATATATATATATATTTTTTTTTTGCACAACCACAGTCAAGTTGTTAGGATGACATATTGGAGGCATAAAAATGTGCCTTTGTTTTTCACTTTGTGCCTTCATGCAAAATTATGTTTTGCATGGTGGAATTCAACCACAAGTAAAAATGAAAGTGAGAAATTTAACCCTCTGATGCCTGAATTATCAAAGCCAGTGTCTGGATTTTTCCTTTGAGTGTTTTTATTTGTCTTAAAGCATGAAAATTCTTTTTCTTCAAATATTTGTAACAGAACATTCGACATAAAAAAAGAGTGAAATTAATGTAAACAACTATTTTTTTGTTTGACTTCCTTTCTTTTTTTGGGAGTAATTTCATAAATAATCTTTTTTTTAATGCTTTGCAAAACATTTCAACTCTCTGTCATCCATTTTAATACAGAAAAATGTTTAATTATTACGCTGTTTTACCCTCAAATGTTCGTCTGTAACCTTTTTGTTTTAAATATATATGTTTGGAAAAAGAATTGAAAACATTTTTTCAGGCCCTAAGAAGAATAAAAATATCCTGACACAGGTTAATATGAATTTCCACCACATGAACCATTGAATTTAGGAGTAAATAACTTTTAAATAGGTGTTTACTGTAGTGACCACTATGACCACAGGGTTAAATTATCACCTTTTTTTTGTTCAAGATGAAAAATTTGTATATACAGGTTTTTCATTTTGGTTGAAATTACATTGCTCAATATTTTGTGGCAAACTAACAGAAATCAAAACTGTCTAATGCCTGGATATTTATGAGAAACTAGAGGAGGGGGGGGCATTTCCTTTCAGCAAATGCAGGATGTTGAAATGCTGAGCATCAGATTTCAACACTATTGCTTTTTCTTGCAGGAAAAGCTCAGTGTGACACCAATTGGTGTTTTTTATTAACTCTGAAGATCTTCCAGGGACTTTCATCTCTATTAACTCAGCTGATGCTCAGCTTTTCATCATAATCAATTTCTTTCTAGATCATTAATTTTTTGTGACTTTTTCCTACTATTTGTGATATTTGTATGACGTTTCATACCATAACCACTAAGTGACACTTCAGCCATTGGTTAGAGGTCAATATTTTAAGAACTAAAAGGTTTGTATAAAAATAAAAAAAAGATTGTGGTTATGACTCGCCCACTGAAACTAGAAAGGCTAAAAAAATGTTCCTCTCCCTTTTTTCTCGGTGGGGTAGTTAAAGGGTTAATAATATGATGAGGTGTAAAGTGTGACCCACCTATGATCTGTGGGTGGTAGGTGAAGGGTTTGGGTTCGCTGGTCTCGCTGTCCGACTTCCTCTTCAGCTGCACGAACACCGACGTCGGCTTCTGCAGGTTCTGGTCTCGGTACTTCGGGGTCTTGAACACGATGGCGAACTGACGGCGGAGAGCGCATCACGATGAAAACGTCAGAAACAGACGTGAAAACCTCTCACTCACTCACTCAAACGTTTCTTTCTCACCTGTCTGTGAACGTCTGTGGGGGAAAAGTCTCCCAGAGCCTCCCAGGTCACCCCCGAGTCGTCCTCCTCGTAGAAACGAACCTGGATGTCGTCTGGAGACACATAGAAAAGTTCACATAGATGTGACTCAGAGTAATCTGATCAGAGAAGTTTGTGACTTAAACAAAAAACAAAATTAAAGCCGATAAACAGGATCAGAAAAAAACTGTAGGACAAGTTCGTTCAAATGCTTTAAATCGTCAAAACCGAACATTTAACTCAAATTTCTTAACTTTCTGTTTGGAATTCAGTTTGGTAGTAAGAGGGTTTTTTATAGATACAAGTGTGATAGTTATGTCCAAAAAACTTCAGACCTGTAGCTCAAAGCAGCTGGAGGGGCTGCACTTTTTTAGTCATGCCGACATTATGGAAGCACCAGAATCATAAATCTTTCACATTCGGGATCAAAGAGGGAGAAACAAAGCAAGACAAATAATTATCACTGAGGTTTTAAGGCTTTCACAGACTCTGCAGTTTTAACCAGCAAAGAGGAAGAAAACGAGCAGAAACATTAATCCTGTAAAACACGACTCTTCCACCTCAGGGATTTACATACGAGAGGGGAAACCCCTGGAGCTGGACTTCCTCCAGGAGAACAAAAACCGCACAGACCGGCTAAACTGTTATAGTTATAACTCACAGAGATAAACTTTAATACGACCCAATAAAAACCAGCTCAGATACAAACGACTGAAACTCATCTACAGGTTTTTATCCAACGTTTACAGTCGTGAGTTTACATAATGAGAACAGAAACTTCCAGAATGAGCCTGATGAAAAGTTTCCCTCCCCCAGTTCTTAACAGCGTGTATTTCCCCCTTTAACATCAATGACAGCTTGAAGTCTTTTGTGCTGGTTGTGGATGAGGGTCTTTATTTTCTCAGATGGTAAAACTGACCATTCTTCTTGGCAAAAAGCCTCCAGTTCCTGTAAATTCTTGCTCTGTCTTGCATGAACTGCAGGTTTGAGATCTCTCCAGAGTGGCTCAATGATATTGAGGTCAGGAGACTGAGATGGCCACTCCAGAACCTTCACTTTATTCTGCTGTAGCCAATGGCAGGTCCCAAATGTTGTCTTTTCATCTAAAAGTTTTCACTTTTTAATTCAAGAATATGACGTCTTCTCTAAAATATCAACTTTTTATCTCAGATTTGAACTTTGTCTTAAATTTTTTTCCTAAATTTTTTGTCCATAATCTCAAATATTGGTCTTTTCTCAAGGTTTGACTTTTTATCTAAAACTTTAACTTTTTGCTAATTTTGACTTTTATCTCAAGAATTTGAATTTAAAATCTCATAATCCAACTTTTTATTTCAGATTTTGACTCAATAATCCCAGATTTAACCTTTTGTCTAAAAATTTTGAC
>RPOG01004227.1:7394-27761 GCA_008086565.1 Thalassoma bifasciatum
CCCAGGAAGATGTTCTTGGAGGTGTCGCAGCCGGCGGCGTAGATGCGGGCGGCGTACGGCGGGTTCCTCTGGCACATGATGCGGCAGGCGAAGCGAGAGATGGTGCTCTGGACGGCCTGACCCCCCGCCTGGTTCTGACCCCCCGCCTGGTTCTGACCCCCCGCCTGGTTCTGACCCCCCAGGACCGTGTCCGTCACCACGAAGTCGATGGGCGCCTCCGTGGAGCGGCCGATCTGAGGCAGAGACAAGAGTCAGGATCCAGAAACCAGAGTCCACTTTCATTTCACCTCTACCACATTTAAGTCTACAATTTCAGACTTTTAAAATAATTCTTTTAACTTTAAACTTTAGACTCTAACTTTAAACCTTAGACTCTTTACTCTACTATAAACTTGACTTTTAGCTCAAACTTTTAACTTTTAACTTTAAACCATAGACTATCAAGACTTTAGACTTTTCAGACTTTTAACTTTTGCCTCAAGACTAAAATTTTTACTTAAAACCTTAGAGCTTGATTTATGTATTTAACAATATGTGTATCGTTTTTATATGATGCCTATTTTTTGCAGGATGTGTCTGTATCTTTACCAAAAAAATTAAATAAAAAGAGTTTGGGGAAAACCTTAGACCTTTACTCTAAACTCTCACTATAAACTTGAATTTTACCTCAAACTTTTGACTTTTAACTTTAAACTATAAACTATCAAGACTTTAGACTTTTCAGACTTTTTACTTTTGCCTTAAGACTAAAATTTTTACTTGAAACCTTAGACCTTTACTTTAAACTTTAGACTTTTACCTGAAACTATTTACTTTCCACTTTAGTCTTTAAACCTGTACTTTCAACCTCAGACTTTTTAATTTCAATTTTGGACTTTTTGACTTTTACCTTTCAACTTTAGACTAAAAATTAAACTTTAAACCTTCGACGTTTGCTTTAATCTTTAGACTTTATCTTAAACTTTTTTCCTTGTTACTTTAAACCTCAGACTTTTATGGTAAACTTTACACTTTTACCTTTTACCTTTAACTTTTTACTTTAGATTTTTCACTTTCAACTTCAGACTTTTAACTTTCAACTTTTAACTATGAGCTTACATTGAACTTAAGACTTTTTACTTTTGCCTTAAGACTAAAATTTTTACTTGAAACCCTAGACCTTTACTTTAAACTTTAGACTTTTACCTAAAACTATTTACTTTCCAATTTAGTCTTTAAACTTGTTACTTGAAACCTCAAACTTTACACTTTTACCTTTAACTTTTTACTTTTAACTTTAAGCTTAACTCAAACTTTAGATTTCTCACTTTCAACTTCAGACTTTTAAGTTTCAACTTTTAACTTTGAGCTTACATTGAACTTAAGACTTTTTACTTTCAACTTCAGACTTTTTACTTTTGCCTTAAGACTAAAATTTTTACTTGAAACCTGAGACCTTTAGACTCTTACTTTAGACTTTTACCTGAAACTATTTACTTTCCACTTTAGTCTTTAAACTTGGAACATGGAACCTCAGACTTTTACTGTAAACTTTACACTTTTACCTTTAACTTTTTACTTTTTACTTTCAACTTTAAACTCAACTAAAACTTTTAGATTTCTCACTTTCAACTTTCAACTTTTAACTTTTAACTTTGAGCTTACCCTAAACTTTAGACTTTTTATTTTCAACTTCAGACTTTTCAGACTTTTTACTTTTGCCTTAAGACTAAAATTTTTTCTTGAAACCTGAGACCTTTACTTTAAACTTTAGACTTTGACCTAAAACTATTTACTTTCCACTTTAGTCTTTAAACTTGTAACTTGGAACCTCAGACTTTTTACGGTAAACTTTACACTTTTAACTTTTACTTTCAACTTTTAACTTTCAACTTTTAACTTACCTTGAACTTCAGACTTTTTACTTTTGCCTCAAGACTGAAATTTTTACTTGAAACCTTAGACCTTTACTTTAAACTTTAGACTTTTACCTAAGACTTTTTACTTTCCACTTTAGTCTTTAAACTTTTACTTTCAACCTCAGACTTTTACAGTAAACTTTACACTTTTACCTTTAACTTTCAACTTTTAACTTTAAGCTTAACTCAAACTTTAGACTTTACTTTCAACTTCAACTTTTTACTTTCAACTTTTAACTTTTAACTTTTAACTTCTAACTTTTAACTTCTAACTTTGAGCTTACGTTGAACTTTAGACTTTTTACTTTCAACTTCAGACTTTTTACTTTCCAAACCTTGTTCTCTCTGGCTTTGTTAACTTGTTGTGATGGTCAGGCCTCTTTCAGCTTCACAGAGTTCTTAGGATGAGATGTTTGCTCTGAAGAAACCGTGAGCTCTGACTTCTCCATGAAATGAAATAATTTGAGCAGAGATGCTGCGACGCTACAGACCTGGAACATGTCAGTGTTGCAGTCGTAGGTGTACTCCACCACCACCGTCTGAGCCCGCGACAGCGTGTAGGAGATGCTGTGCTGCTCCTTGTTGCTGATCGCCTTTAAAAAACACAAACAGGAGCACAAACAAAAATTGAGAGTGAATCTGGAAAATAGTGAGAAGGTTTTAAAAAAAATGTTCCAAAAGTGTTAAAAAAGAAGGTAAAAGTGTTTAAATGTGTAAAAATCAGTCCCAGTTGTAGTGGTGGTGGGTTGTTCATGTTCATGTTCTACAATGAGTTTGTTTAAAAACAGAGAAGATGGAAACAAAAAAAGACAAAAAGCAACAAAGATAAGCAAGAACATTTTTCGAGGAAACTTTTGAAAATTCAGAATGGTTAAAAGGTTCAAAAATGGTTAAAAAAAAAAAAAAGTGACAAAGAACAGTGAAAAGTGGTAAAAACGGCCAAAGTCAACAAGAGAGGCAGGAAAGTTGGGATTAAACTAAGTAAATAGTCAGTTTGTTGGAAAAAAAGATCCAAAAGTGTCAAAAATTGGCGAAGAATTGTCAAGAAAACTAGGAGTGAACCTGAAAATTAGTGAGAAAGGATCAATAATGGTCCTTAAGTGTCAAAAATAAGAAGTGAGAAGTGTCCAAAATGGGCAAAAATGAACAAAAATAAAGAAGATTTTGGTGGAAACAAAAAAAAAAAAATCAGAAAGTGGAAAAATGGTGAAAAAAGTGATGAAAAATAGCAAAAAGTGGTAAAAGTGGCCAAATTCAAACAAAAATGGCAAGGAAGTTGGGGATTAACTTGGAAAAGTCAGTTTTTCACAAAAAGTGGGAAAAAAAGAGTCAAAATGGCCAAAAACAATACAAATTTGCAAGACAATTGGAATAAAACCCTCAAAATAGTAAGAAAGTGTCTTAAAATGGTCACAAAGTGATTTAATGGCACAAAAAACAACAAAAAAAAAAATTTATACTGGGATGAAACCAGGTTATACTCAAAACGTAGAAAAAAATAACAAAAAAGCAGTAAAACTGACTAAAATGGTAAAAAGTAACAGAAATTGGCATTTAAATTGGTGAAATACTTTTTAAAAATCCTCGAAAAGTAGCAAAAATGGCCCCAAAAAAAGTGTAGAAAATTGGCTAAACTGACCAAACAGTAACCAAACATTGGCATTTACATTAGAAGTAAACTTTAAAATCCTCAAGAAAGAATTATAAATAGTCCAAAAGTGGAAAAATGGAGTAAAAAGTGACTGAAATGGCCAAAAGTCACAAAAATTTGCAAGAGAATTGGAATAAAACTGGCAAAACAAAAAGTGGCAAAAAGAGTCAAAATGGCCAAAAACAACAAAAATTGGCAAGAAAATTGGGATTTAACCTGAGAAATACAGGGAAGGAAGGAAGTAATGGTCCAAAAGTGTGAATAAAGAAGTGAAATGTGACATAAATGGACAAAAAACAAACAAGAAGCAAGAATAAATTTTGAAAGAAACCCTAAAAAAAAAAAAATCAGAAAAAAAACCATGAGGCCAGAAAGTTTGGAATAACCTCGGGAGAAAGACAGTTTGTTGCAAAAAATGGTCCAAAAGCGTCAAAAAACAGTAAACAATGGGCAAAAACAACAAAAATTGAGAGTGAATCTGGAAAATAGTGAGAAAGTATCAAAATATGTTCCAAAAGTTTAAAAAAGAAGGTAAAAGTGTTTAAAAATGTGTAAAACTCAGTCCCAGTTGTAGTGGTAGTGGGTTGTTGTTGTTGTGCTGTAATTAATGAAACTGTTCATGTTCTACAATGAGTTTGTTTAAAAACACAGAAGATGGAAACAAAAAAAGACAAAAAGCAACAAAGATAAGCAAGAACATTTTTCGAGGAAACTTTTGAAAATTCAGAATGGTTAAAAAGTTCAAAAATGGTAAAAAAAAAATTAAAAAAAGTGACAAAGAACAGTGAAAAGTGGTAAAAACGGCCAAATCAACAAGAGAGGCAGGAAAGTTGGGATTAAACTAAGTAAATAGTCAGTTTGTTGGAAAAAAAAGATCCAAAAGTGTCAAAAATTGGCGAAGAATTGTCACGAAAACTAGGAGTGAACCTGGAAAATAGTGAGAAAGGATCAATAATGGTCCTTAAGTGTCAAAAAAAAGAAGTGAGAAGTGTCCAAAATGGGCAAAAATTAACAAAAAATAAAGAAGATTTTGGTGGAAACAAAAAAAAAAAATCAGAAAGTGGAAAAATGGTGAAAAAAGTGATGAAAAATAGCAAAAAGTGATAAAAATGGCAAAAGTTGGTAAAAAGTTGGGGTTTAACTTGGAAAAGTCAGTTTTTCACAAAAAGTGGGAAAAAAAGAGTCAAAATGGCACAAAAAACAACAAAAATAAAAATTTATACTGGGATGAAACCAGGTTATACTCAAAGCGTAGAAAAAAATAACAAAAAAACAGTAAAACTGACTAAAATGGTAAAAAGTAACAGAAATTGGCATTTAAATTGGTGAAATACTTTTTAAAAATCCTCGAAAAGAAGTGAAAATGGTCCAAAAGTGTCCAAAAAAAGTGTAGAAAATTGGCTAAACTGACCAAAAAGTAACCAAACATTGGCATTTACATTCGAAGTAAACTTTAAAATCCACAAAAAAGAATTATAAATAGTCCAAAAGTGGAAAAATGGAGTAAAAAGTGACTGAAATGGCCAAAAGTCACAAAAATTTGCAAGACAATTGGAATAAAACTGGCAAAACAAAAAGTGGCAAAAAGAGTCAAAATGGCCAAAAACAACAAAAATTGGCAAGAAAATTGGGATTCAACCTGAGAAATTCAGGGAAGGAAGGAAGTAATGGTCCTAAAGTGTGAATAAAGAAGTGAAATGTGACATAAATGGACAAAAAACAAACAAGAAGCAAGAACAAATTTTGAAAGAAACCCTAAAAAAAAAAAAATCAGAAAAAAAACAAAGAGGCCAGAAAGTTTGGAATAACCTCGGAAGAAAGACAGTTTGTTGCAAAAAATGGTCCAAAAGTGTCAAAAAACAGCAAACGATGGGCAAAAACAACAAAAATTGAGAGTGAATTTGGAAAATAGTGAGAAAGTATCAAAAAATGTTCCAAAAGTTTTAAAAAAGAAGGTAAAAGTGTTTAAAAATGTGTAAAAATCAGTCTCAGTTGTAGTGGTAGTGGGTTGTTGTTGTTGTTGTAAATAATGTAACTGTTCATGTTCTACAAAGTTTAAAAACAGAGAAGATGAGAAACTAGAAATAATCACAGAAAAATTCTGAATTGTAATATTGGAAATAATAATGTAATTTAGGTTATTTTTGTGAATCGTTCAGCTTCGTTCCTTTCTCTCCTCTCACCTTCACGGCCTGCGGCGTGCAGGACGAGTGGACGGTGCTCGGCTTCACGCCGTTCGCTTTGTTCCTGCGACAGAGAGCGAAGCGGCTCCTCCTCCTCCCTTTGTCTCCGTTGAGCAGAGCGCCGTTACACCTGAGCACAGGAAACAGGAAACAGACAGAAAGGTGAGAGGATCGAAGGTTAAAGAAACGCTGCAAAAACATCAGGAGCTTGGAAGTTTTTGCAAAAGTTTCTTGAAAGTGGAATCAGTTCTGTGGTATCGTCCAAAAGTTTTTCAGGATCTCTGAGGAAGTTTCTTAGATTTTTCTGAATCCAAAAACTGTTTTTGGCCTTTGAAGTTTTTCTCAGGGAGTTTTTCCTTAAACTTTTTCAGGGTTTTTGCAGAAAGTCTGGATCTTGAGAAACATTTTTTTGCAAAGCCACAAAATTTTCCCGGTATCTGAAAATGTGTTCTAGAAAGTTTCAAAAATTTGCAAAAATCCTGAGAAGGTTTAAGGAAAAACTCCCTGAGAAAAACTTCAAAGGCCCAAAACAGTCTAGACATTCAGATCATTTTAGTTTAGTGAAATCCCAAGGGTTGAACTTTTTCTCTCAAAAAAGCAACAAAAACTGGCATTTTAAACTGGAATAAAACCTGGACATACCCCAAAAATAGCAAAAAATGGTCAAGGAAAGACCAAAAAGGAGTAAAAAGTTACTGAAATGACCAAGAGGCAACAAAAATGAGCAAGAAAACCTCTGAGGAAACTTTAGAAAAAATCAGAAAATAGCGAAAAATGGTGGAGAAAGTGATGAAAAAGTGGCTAAAATGGCCCCAAAAATGGGCAAAAACAACAAAAATTGAGAGTGAATCTGGAAAATAGTGAGAAATATCAAAAATGTATCTGAAAATGTGTTCTAGAAAGTTTCAAAAATTTGCAAAAATCCTGAAAAAGTTACAGGAAAAACTCCCTGAGAAAAACTTCAAAGGCCCAAAACAGTCTAGACATTCAGATCATTTTAGTTTAGTGAAATCCCAAGGGTTGAACTTTTTCTCTCAAAAAAGCAACAAAAACAGGAAACAGACAGAAAGGTGAGAGGATCGAAGGTTAAAAGAAACGCTGCAAAAACATCAGGAGCTTGGAAGTTTTCGCAAAAGTTTCTTGAAAGTGGAATCAGTTCTGTGGTATCGTCCAAAAGTTTTTCAGGATCTCTGAAGAAGTTTCTTAGATTTTTCTGAATCCAAAAACTGTTTTTGGCCCTTTGAAGTTTTTCTCAGGGAGTTTTTCCTTAAACTTTTTCAGGGTTTTTGCAGAAAGTCTGGATCTTGAGAAAACATTTTTTGCAAAGCCACAAAATTTTCCCGGTATCTGAAAATGTGTTCTAGAAAGTTTCAAAAATTTGCAAAAATCCTGAAAAAGTTTAAGGAGAAACTCCCTGAGAAAAACTTCAAAGGCCCAAAACAGTCTAGACATTCAGATCATTTTAGTTTAGTGAAATCCCAAGGGTTGAACTTTTTCTCTCAAAAAAGCAACAAAAACTGGCATTTTAAACTGGAATAAAACCTGGACATACCCAAAAAATAGCAAAAAATGGTCAAGGAAAAACCAAAAAGGAGTGAAAAAGTTACTGAAATGGCCAAGAGGCAACAAAAATGAGCAAGAAAACCTCTGAGGAAACTTAAAAACAATCAGAAAGTAGCGAAAAAGGAGGAGAAAGTGATGAAAAAGTGGCTAAAATGGACCCAAAAATGGGAAAAAAACAACAAAAATTGAGAGTGAATCTGGAAAATAGTGAGAAATATCAAAAATGTATCTGAAAATGTGTTCTAGAAAGTTTCAAAAATTTGCAAAAATCCTGAAAAAGTTTAAGGAAAAACTCCCTGAGAAAAACTTCAAAGGCCCAAAACAGTCTAGACATTCAGATCATTTTAGTTTAGTGAAATCCCAAGGGTTGAACTTTTTCTCTCAAAAAAGCAACAAAAACAGGAAACAGACAGAAAGGTGAGAGGATCGAAGGTTAAAGAAACGCTGCAAAAACATCAGGAGCTTGGAAGTTTTTGCAAAAGTTTCTTGAAAGTGGAATCAGTTCTGTGGTATCGTCCAAAAGTTTTTCAGGATCTCTGAGGAAGTTTCTTAGATTTATTTGAATCCAAAAACTGTTTTCTCAGGGAGTTCTCCTTAAACTTTTTCAGGGTTTTTGCAAAAAGTCTGGATCTTGAGAAAATTTTTTTGCAAAGCCACAAAATTTTCCCGGTATCTGGAAATGTGTTCTAGAAAGTTTCAAAAATTTGTAAAAATCCTGAAAAAGTTTAAGGAAAAACTCCCTGAGAAAAACTTCAAAGGCCAAAAACAGTCTAGACATCCAGGTCATTTTAGTTTAGTGAAATCCCAAGGGTTGAACTTTTTCTCTCAAAAAATCAACAAAAACTGGCATTTTAAACTGGAATAAAACCTGGACATACCCAAAAAATAGCAAAAAATGGTCAAGGAAAAACGAAAAAGGAGTAAAAAGTTACTGAAATGGCCAAGAGGCAACAAAAATGAGCAAGAAAACCTCTGAGGAAACTTTAGAAAAAATCAGAAAGTAGAGAAAATGGTGGAGAAAGTGATGAAAAAAGAGCGAAAAAGTGACTAAAATGGCCCCAAAAATGGGCAAAAACAACAAAAATTGAGAGTGAATCTGGAAAATAGTGAGAAATATCAAAAATGTATCTGAAAATGTGTTCTAGAAAGTTTCAAAAATTTGTAAAAATCCTGAAAAAGTTTAAGGAAAAACTCCCTGAGAAAAACTTCAAAGGCCCAAAACAGTCTAGACATTCAGATCATTTTAGTTTAGTGAAATCCCAAGGGTTGAACTTTTTCTCTCAAAAAAGCAACAAAAACTGGCATTTTAAACTGGAATAAAACCTGGACATACCCAAAAATAGCAAAAAATGGTCAAGGAAAAACGAAAAAGGAGTAAAAAAGTTACTGAAATGGCCAAGAGGCAACAAAAATGAGCAAGAAAACCTCTGAGGAAACTTTAGAAAAAATCAGAAAGTAGCAAAAATGGTGGAAAAAGTGATGAAAAAGTGGCTAAAATGGCCCCAAAAATGGGCAAAAACAACAAAAATTGAGAGTGAATCTGGAAAATAGTGAGAAATATCAAAAATGTATCTGAATCCAAAAACTGTTTTTGGCCTTTGAAGTTTTTCTCAGGGAGTTTTTCCTTAAACTTTTTCAGGGTTTTTGCAGAAAGTCTGGATCTTGAGAAACATTTTTTGTGCAAAGCCACGAAATTTTCCCAGTATCTGAAAATGTGTTCTAGAAAGTTTCAAAAATTTGCAAAAATCCTGAAAAAGTTTAAGGAAAAACTCCCTGAGAAAAACTTCAAAGGCCCAAAACAGTCTAGACCAGTGATTCCCAACCTTTTCCAACTCAGGGCCCACGACTTAAGTTGCAAAAATGTTTGGGGCCCATCTCCAACTCAATAAGTACAGAAGATATAAAATGCCTTTTTAGAACCCATTAGTAATAACCACCCAAAATGTAATGAAACCTGAAATGTAACCAGTGATAACTAGTTAATTATGTAACAGATTATGAGCCAAAAAAAAATCTTTTTGCCTATAATGTTGCAATTTGATACAGTTTAAGTTAGTTATTATATTTTGGCTTTTAATACATTCTTTTTGTTTCGTTCTGGGCTTGGGCAATTTTGTCATATTTTTTAAAAGTTGCTAACATTTTGTGTTTTATCACAAACTTTTATTACACATTGGGTCGTTGTTAAGTTTAAGTCGGGTCATGTTACCTACTGGCCTTCTTAGTGGACATTTTTTATACATGAATATGGTAATATTCTTAACTGAGTTTGAAACTACATTTTAACATTTAAAACATTATTCTGTATTTCTGTAACTTGCTTTATTAATTTGTATCTTGTATCTTTACATAATTAACCCCATTAAAATCAGACTGTTTTGGAAATGATTTGACGGCCCACTTGCAACACTTTCACGGCCCACCAGGGGGCCACGGACCACAGGTTGGGAATCACTGGTCTAGACCAAACTAAAAATATGATTAAAAAGTTTAAAAATAGTGAGAGTTGTATTAAAAGTTCAGACTCAGTTGAGGTGTTTAACGAAGGGTTTTAAGAAAAGTTAAAATTTGGCTTTTTATCTCAAAATCTTTTTTTTCAAAATTTTGTCTTTTATCTATTAATGTTGTCTGAATTTCTTATAGTTTCAACTTTGATCTTAGAATTTTGACTTTTTATATCAAAATTTCCGCTTTTTATCTCAAACGTTGCCTTTATTTCAAAATTTTGATGCTTAATCTAAAAAATTTGACTTTTTATCTTAGACATTTGTCTTTATCTTAAAATTTTGACCCTTAATGTGAAAGTTTAGACTTTTTTCACATAATGTTGGATTGATTACATAAAATTTGGATTTTTTTTTTCTCAAAATCTTGACTTTTTGTCTCAGAATTTTGTCTTTATTTTTCAAAATTTCCACTTTTCAACTTAAATATTGACCTTTATATCTAACAGTTAAAAATAATTCCAACCTTCATTTCTATCCTTGTATTACAGTAAAAACTTTTGATGTTTTGATGGTTTGATGTGATTCTCTGTCGGACATTTGGAAAACTTCACTAAAGCTTGATTTAAATAAAATTGTAAATATAATTGAAATCCCAATAAGATCTTTTTCTAAAATCGTTCAGCCCGACCTCTGACTCTTTTTACATCAGATTAATAAGTTTGAGTTAATGTTTTCAGAGTGTTTTGAGATTTTCTGATGGAATCTTTTCGTTTTCTTTCAGGGCTCAGATTAAAAATATCAGTTTAAAAATAATGAGAGTTGTATTTAAAGTTCAGACTCAGTGGAAGTGTTTGATTAAGGGTTTTAAGAAAAGTTAAAATTTGGCTATTTATCTCAAAATCTTCTTTTTTTTCAAAATTTTGCCTTTTTATCTATTAATGTTGTCTGAATTTCTTATAGTTTCAACTTTAATCTTAGAATTTTGACTTTTTATATCAAAATTTCCGCTTTTTATCTCGAACGTTGCTTTTATTTCAAAATTTTGATGCTTAATCTAAAAAATTTAACTTTTTATCTCAGACATTTGCCTTTATCTTAAAATTTTGACCCTTAATGTGAAAGTTTAGACTTTTTTCACATAATGTTGGATTGATTCAATAAAATTTGGATTTTTTTTTTTAAATCTCAAAATCTTGACTTTTTGTCTCAGAATTTTGTCTTTATTTTTCAAAATTTCCACTTTTCAACTTAAATATTGACATTTATATCTAACAGTTAAAAATAATTCCAACCTTCATTTCTATTCTTGTATTACAGTAAAAACTTTTGATGTTTTGATGTTTTGATGTGATTCTCTGTCAGACATTGGGAAAACTTCACTAAAGCTTGATTTAAATAAAATTGTAAATCGAATTGAAATTGCAATTAGATCTTTTTCTAAAATCGTTCAGCCCGACCTCTGACTCTTTTTACATCAGATTAATAAGTTAGAGTTAATGTTTTCAGAGTGTTTTGAGATTTTCTGATGGAATCTTTTCGTTTTCTTTCAGGGCTCGGATTAAAAATATCAGTTTAAAAATAGTGAGAGTCGTATTTAAAGTTCAGACTCAGTGGAAGTGTTTGATTAAGGGTTTTAAGAAAAGTTAAAATTTGGCTGTTTATCTCAAAATCTTCTTTTTTTTCAAAATTTTGCCTTTTTATCTATTAATGTTGTCTTCATTTCTTATAGTTTCAACTTTAATCTTAGAATTTTGACTTTTTATATCAAAATTTCCGCTTTTTATCTCGAACGTTGCTTTTATTTCAAAATTTTGATGCTTAATCTAAAAAATTTGACTTTTTATCTTAGACATTTGTCTTTATCTTAAAATTTTGACCCTTAATGTGAAAGTTTAGACTTTTTTCACATGATGTTGGATTAATTACATAAAATTTGGATTTTTTTTTCTCAAAATCTTGACTTTTTGTCTCAGAATTTTGTCTTTATTTTTCAAAATTTCCACTTTTCAACTTAAATATTGACATTTATATCTAACAGTTAAAAATAATTCTAACCTTCATCTTTATTCCTGTATTACAGTAAAAAACTTTTGATGTTTTGATGTTTTGATGTGATTCTCTGTCGGACATTGGGAAAACTTCACTAAAGCTTGATTTTAATAAAATTGTAAATTGAATTGAAATCGCAATTAGATCTTTTTCTAAAATCGTTCAGCCCGACCTCTGACTCTTTTTACATCAGATTAATAAATTAGAGTTAATGTTTTCAGAGTGTTTTGAGATTTTCTGATGGAATCTTTTCGTTTTCTTTCAGACGATCCGGACTCCGGCGGCGAAAGCGTGAACTTCCTGTCTGGAGTCTTGAACAGACGGTCTGTGGCTCAGGGAGCTGCTTTCACATCTTTTGTTTGCTTTTCTCTGGTTCCGCCCCACATGTGGCGTTAGTCGTCTGTGAGGCTCATAAGGTCTCATTTTAAAGAGCCGGGGACTCTGGGAAAAACAGACGGCGTGTTGAGCGCGTGGGTCGCTCTGAGTATGTGTGAGAAAGGAGGCGGCGTTATCTGAAACAGGAAGTTTGCGTTACTCAGAGAAAGAATGGATCCACCTTAAACTGAACTCTGCTGTTGATTTAACCTTCAAGTGGCGGCGGGCTGCGTTCAGAGATAACCTCCACGTCTGAACGCGCTTTCATTTAAAGGTCAAACGCGTCGACCGTAACCATGACGACGATGATGTTTATGCTTCATAAACGAGTGCAGGTCAGGTGAGGTCGTAATTAACCGCGTCCTGAGGGTAAAATAAACCCCAACATCCTGCAATTCAACCCTCTGACCCCCCTCCCTCTTTAAAGCTGCCTTTCTAAAGCTGCTACGGTGGCCTCAGAGGGACAGAATTAAGATAAGATAAACCTAATAATCAGGGTGTCCCCCTTTAAAGTCGAAATGTCGTCGTCGTCCTATGTTTTCTTTGTATCTTTCTAAATGTTTACTTTGATATCCATTATTCTTATTTTATCTGTTATTTGTATTTATGTTAAGTTAAATGTTCTAAATGTATACATTTTTTAGACTTTGTTATAAAATGTTATATATTGAAAATCGGTGTATGTACAGTATAGAACAAAGACTGATGGATTTGGAGCCCTTAGAGTAAAACAGATTATTGCACACCCTCTATGGCAGGGGTGTCCAAACTTTTTCTCAAAAGGGCCGTATTGCAAACTGTGAAAATGACCAAGGGCCGGCAGCAGTATTACAAATGAGTGCTCAATTGGAAAACTATTTCTTTTCAGTGGTTTCTGAGAAAAAAACAAAAAAAACGAATGGTTTCGTCAAACATGCTTGTGCTGTTATTGCAGACCATTGAGAAAAAACCAAACCTGGGAAAAGTATGCAACAATTTTATGGCAGGATCAGGATCTGGACTTTATCATCTTTGTTTATATGACAATTATAAGAACATTTTAAACCCCAAATATCTCTGATCCTGCATTCTGAACCATTTTATGCTTCAACTTGTGTCTTTTTTTGACCACTTCATATCTTTCATTCAGTTTTTGGGTCCTCTCATGTGCCTTATTTATTTATTTTTTAATTCTACACAACTCACGAAACACATTTTGCATCATGCCAAATGCTAAAAATAAATGTCAGCTGTAAAAGTTGTCGAGTTTTTGCTGATTGTACAGAACTTGACCTTTGTAAAGTTGCCTATGCACAGTCCAGATCTGTGTGAAACGTTACTAGATTCGTTATATTAAGAAAGATTTATTTCAAGCACTTGACAGAAACTGTAAATGTAAACAGTTAGAACATGATTTATTTAAGTGACAAAACTAACACATGGTAAGATGAGAGCTGGGGGCCGCTAGAAAATAGACCGCGGGCCACAATTGACCCCCGGGCCGTAGTTTGGACATCCCTGCTCTATGGCATGACTTTTTATTTTTTGGGAAAAAAAATATTACAGCACATCATTTAATAGCATTTGGTCCCTAAGTGAGGAATCACCAAAATGTATTGCCCCCCCCCACCCCAGGAATTGGTTCGTTGCCCCAGGGCAACATTGTGCAGTAAGGGTACTGAAATGTTGTTGATTTTAGTTTGTACAAAATTAAAACAAAACAAGCAAAGCATACAAAATCCAGTTTTGTTTTGTACCTTAACATTGCATAACCAATTAATTTGTATATATTTGATATTTATAAGTATCTGATTAATTTTCCAATTATCCAGGCCACTACTGGTGCACATGGAAACATTTTAACATTTTATCTCTTTCAATTTGTCTGTATGTGAGAAATATAATTTTAAATGATGGGTCCCTATGAGGGTTGTGTTAGGGGTGCAGCAGAAATATTGGTTTCCAGGGCTGTCACCAAAAGTTATCTGGTCCCTGTGAACAGGTTTCTTACACAAGGCTTTATCTGGGACCACAGTTGAGTATCACTGTTATAGAATGACTGCTCCAATAATAGTGTCCTAACTGCACAACGTTGCCCAAAAAGCATACTTTTAGGAAATTAACTAAATGAAAATTTGTCTCCAAATGACAAAAAAATCTACTTTACTTACACATCTACATGAACATATTTTTCTTTGTCACAATTTTTTTGTTTAACCAGGTTAAAAAAGAGTGCTATATGTGCCAATTCATGGAGCTGAGCCAGGTGCGATTTCGTCTCCAAAAAGGAGCCCCCACCCCCCCATGAAACATGCCATCCACTGAAACCCCCATATTTTTGGCAAAAGAAACTTCTTGTGGGATCGTATTTGAAATAAAAATTATTTGAAAATTGAAAGGGACAGTGCAAAAGCAGAATAAGTGGTACGTTGCCTCAGGGCAACACTATGCCATAGACGGTTAAGATTAAAAAGCAAAAAAAAAAAAAGCTTCAACATCTAACCTCAGCGTGATCAGTTTCTCAAACTCGGACCAAAGTTTCTTTAGTATCAGTTTTGCATCTTTCAAAGGTTTTTCAGGAGTCGTTTCAAAAGTATTCAGCAAATGTTTGTCAAGTTCTTGCAAAAATATCAATTTTGCAAAAGTTACTCTTCGGCGTTCAAAAGTTTGACCTGATTCTCAAGATCTCCAAAAGTTTTTTCAGCAAACGACTTTTCTAATAACTTTGCAAAAAAGTTTCTCAGGAAGTTACAAAAGTTCCTTAGAGCCTCAACGACATTTTCTAGATTTGATTTCGAAGTTTCTTCAAACCTTTCCGAAATCTAGAGAGCCACGCAAAATACTGAAAGAGTTGTGAAGGTTTTGAGGCAAAAATTCGGGATTTACAATGATCCAGGACTTTTGCAAAATCCCACGAACATTTGCAGAATCTTTCCCAACATCCAAGAAAAGTTCTTGAGAGAAATATGCAAGATCCAGAAAAGCTTCCCTATCAAGATTTACTTCTCTTAGATTTCTTCAACATATTTTTGAATCTAGAAAAAAAGTTTTGGTCCAGACCTAAGGATTTGAGGAATATAAACTTTTAGAGAATCTTGAAAACTTCTGTAAATTTTGGGCATTGCAGACTTTTCTCAGAGAGTTTTCAGATTCAGATTTTCCCAACATCAAAAAAAAAATTGTGAAAACTCCAGGATTTGAGGATCTGGATGTTTTTTAAAAAGATCCTGAAAAGCTTTGATGGGGTCTTCAAGGAATACTGAAAATTATTTTACTGGATTACAAAAACTTTGTGGATCGTGAAAACGTTTCCTGAATCTAGAAAAGTTTTGCAAAATCCTGAAAGATTTGATCATCCTGAGAAAATCTTTTGGATTTGCAATGATCCAAAACTTTTTAGAATCGTCCCCAACATCCAAGAAAAGTTCCTGAGAGAAATATGCAAGATCCAGAAAAGCTTCCCTATCAAGATTTACTTCTCTTAGATTTCTTTTGAACCTAGAAAAAAAGTTTTGGTCGAGACCTGCGGATTTGAGGACTATTAACTTTCAGAGAATCTTGAAAACTTCTGGACAGAAAACTTCTGTAAATTTTGGGCATTGCAAACTTTTCTTGGAGAGGTTTCAGATTCAGATTTTCCCAACATCAAAAAAAAAATTGTGAAAACTCCAGGATTTGAGGATCTGGATGTTTTTTAAAAAGATCCTGAAAAGCTTTGATGGGGTCCTCAAGGAATACTGAAAATTATTTTACTGGATTACAAAAACTTTGTGGATCGTGAAAATCGTTCCTGAATCTAGAAAAGTTTTGCAAAATCCTGAAAGATTTGATCATCCTGAGAAAATCTTTTGGATTTGCAACGATCCAAAACTTTTTAGAATCATCCCCAACATCCAAGAAAAGTTCCTGAGAGAAATATGCAAGATCCAGAAAAGCTTCCCTATCAAGATTTACTTCTGTTAGATTTCTTCAACATATTTTTGAATCTAGAAAAAAAGTTTTGGTCCAGACCTGAGGATTTGAGGAATACAAACTTTTAGAGAATCTTGAAAACTTCTGTAAATTTGGGGCATTGCAAACTTTTCTCAGAGAGTTTTCAAATTCAGATCTTCCCAACATAAAAAAAATTGTGAAAACTTCAGGATTTGAGGATCTGGATGTTTTTTAAAAAGATCCTGAAAAGCTTTGATGGGGTCTTCAAGGAATACTGAAAATTATTTTACTGGATTACAAAAACTTTGTGGATCGTGAAAACGTTTCCTGAATCTAGAAAAGTTTTGCAAAATCCAAAAGATTTGATGATCCTGAGAAAATTCTTTGGATTTACAATGATCCAAAACTTTTTAGAATCGTCCCAAACATCCAAGAAAAGTTCCAGAGAGAAATATGCAAGATCCAGAAAAGCTTCCCTATCAAGATTTACTTCTGTTAGTTGTTCTGAACATTTTGTTGAACCTAGAAAAAAAGTTTTGGTCCAGACCTGCGGATTTGAGGACTATAAACTTTCAGAGAATCTTGAAAACTTCTGTAAATTTTGGGCCTTGCAAACTTTTCTCAGAGAGTTTTCAAATTCAGATCTTCCAAACATCCTAGAAAAGTTCCTGAGAGAAATATGCAAGATCCAGAAAAGCTTCCCTATCAAGATTTACTTCCGTTAGATTTCTTGAACATATTTTTGAACCTAGAAAAAAAGTTTTGGTCCAGACCTGCGGATTTGAGTGATATAAACTTTCAGAGAATCTTGAAAACTTCTGGACAGAAAACCTTTGTAAATTTTGGGCCTTGCAAACTTTTCTCAGAGAGTTTTCAGATTCAGATTTTCCCAACATCAAAAAAAAAATTGTGAAAACTCCAGGATTTGAGGATCTGGATGTTTTTTAAAAAGATCCTGAAAAGCTTTGATGGGGTCTTCAAGGAATACTGAAAATTATTTTACTGGATTACAAAAACTTTGTGGATCGTGAAAATCGTTCCTGAATCTAGAAAAGTTTTGCAAAATCCTGAAAGATTTGATGATCCTGAGAAAATCTTTTGGATTTGCAACGATCCAAAACTTTTTAGAATCATCCCCAACATCCAAGAAAAGTTCCTGAGAGAAATATGCAAGATCCAGAAAAGCTTCCCTATCAAGATTTACTTCTGTTAGTTGTTCTGAACATTTTGTTGAACCTAGAAAAAAAGTTTTGGTCCAGACCTGCGGATTTGAGGACTATAAACTTTCAGAGAATCTTGAAAACTTCTGTAAATTTTGGGCCTTGCAAACTTTTCTTGGAGGGTTTTCAGATTCAGATCTTCCCAACATCCAAGAAAAGTTCCTGAGAAATAAATGCAAGATCCAGAAAAGCTTCCTGATCAAGATAAACTTCTGTTACTTTTTCTGAACATTTTGTTGAACCTAGGAAAAAAAGTTTTGTGAAGTACTGTGTGTTTGGAGTCTCGAAAAACTTTTAAAAGACTGAAAAATTTAACCCCCTGATCGAAAGCTACTACAGGGGCCTTAGAGGGACAAAATAAAGAATAAAAGTCACAGTTTCAATATCTCACCCCAGCACGATGAGCTCTCCATATTTCACCCCGGGAAACCACCTCCAGCCGCTCCACCTCTACAAAAGGACTGGGGCACTTTTGTAGAGACGCCAAGGAGTCTCGCGGCGGTAGTGCGGTGCAAGTGTACTGGACGTCTGTGTGCAGTGTATCACAAAGAAATTGTATTGTCTATTTGTAGTCACTTTCACTTCTGCCTCCTCGAGCTCGTCCTGAGGACTGAGGTAGTGACCCAGACTCTCTTTGTTTCACGGACACAATGTGAGTATTCAGGCCGTCACTGAGTGACTGCGAGGTGTGAAACGTGGCGGTGACTCACTCGGAGCGATGTTATAACTCTTTGTGTCGTGGAGGAAACAAACTGAACATTCATGCTGGAAGTAAACAAGGTGTAAACTACAACCACACGGCATCAAAACATCACCTTTGACCTCTCATCCACCTTTATTCACCTCATTAATCCACATTAATCCTCTGGGTTCAGTGGGTCAGAGAGCTCGGGGTCCACGTGGGGTGGGGTCCCCCCCCCCAAGTGGCGGACATTGCTCGCGAGCCACTGAAGTGAGGAGACCCTATTTGCGAGAAACACGCGGAGAAAGGAGAGCACTGCCCCTGCTTCGCAACTCAGACTGCCGCCACTTAGTGTGTAGGAGTTGTACACTGAGTGACTAAGAATAGGTCTCCTTTTGTGCCCAGACTGAGACTAGGTGTGGTAAATTAGGACGGGGGGGGGGCAAGACCCTCTGAAATCTGACTCAGGTTTAACCATAAAGTGCCAAAAGTTTTATTTTATTCTGGGTTAAATCCAACATTTCTGACGACTGAAGTTTAGGTTCATCAAACTGTCAACTTTGATCAAGAGATCAACTTTTCACTGGATGGATGGGTGGATGGATGGATGGATGGTTGGATGGATGGATGGATGGTTGGGTGGATGGATGGATGGATGGATGGATGGATGGGTGGATGGATGGATGTATGAAAGATGGAAAGTCAGTGGTTGGATGAAAAGTTAATTTTTTGATGGTTAATAAAAGAAAGAAATGATGGATGCATCGATGGATAAATGATTATTGGTTGAATGAACAGTCATCGGTTGGATGGATAATAAAGGTAGAATAGATGGGTTGAAAATTGAATGAATGAATGGATGGATGGATGAATGGTTATTGGATGCATGAATGATAAGTGGTTGGATAAAAAAAAGTGAATTGATGGAACGATGGATGGATACATAATTAAAGAAAGAATGACGATAGATGAATGTTTAATGGATTGATGATTGGATGGATGGATGGATGGTTAACTGATTGACGATTGGATGAATGAATGGATGGATGGACGGTTACTGGATGTATGAATGGTTAGTTGTTGGATGGATAGTCGGTGAATGGATGAATAGATATTGAAAGAAAGGATGGATGGAACAATTGATGTATGGATGGATGGACGGATGGACAGTTAACGGTGGGATGGGTGATGGATGTATGTTTATAGGATGGATGGATGGTTATTTAATGTATACATGGTTAGGGGTTGGATGAATTGATGGATGGATGTAGAATGAATGGATGGTTAATAAAAGAAAGGATGGTTATAGGATGGAATGGATGGACAGATGGACGGATGGATGGATGGATGGTTAACTGATTGACAATTGATGAATGAATGGATGGATGAACGGTTACTGGATGTATGAATGGTTGGTTGTTGGATGGATAGTCAGTGAATGGATGAATAGATATTGAAAGAAAGGATGGATGGAACAACTGATGTATGGATGGATGAATGTTTATAGGATGGATGGATGATTATTTAATGTATACATGGTTAGGGGTTGGATGAATGGATGGATGGATGGTTAATAAAAGAAAGGATGGTTATAGGAGGGAATGTTATGAATGAATGGATGGATGGATGGATGGACAGTTAGCTGTTGAATGGATGGTTGGATGAACTGAGGACAGATGGAAGGATTGTTGGATGATTTAACGGTTGTCAAAAGTCTTATTTTTTTGGCATCTTGAACTTTTTTTTAAATCAAAATCTCAGGACATCCTCAGGGTTTGCCAAAGGTTTTTTTTCACACATTTCTTCTAAACGAGCCAAAAGTTTACTTTGGTTTTACAACGTTTTGAAAAGATCCTCAGGACTTTTTCAGGATCCAATCAAAAATCATCAGGATGTTGTTTTATAAGTTCTTGAACATCAGTGTCCTGATTGTCCTGGTGTGTTTTCAGTCACCTCTGTTTGAAGCTCTGAGTTCAGTTTCCAAAACTCAGTTTCAAAGAATGAAACCTGAAAAGTTGAAACGTGACCTGGATCACACCTCGGCTCCACTAAACCTCTTAGTCCAGTTCAGAGATGATGAATGAGCAAACACAAAGCAGACTCACCCTGAGGGGGGGGGGCTCCACTATGTGTGTGTTGTTTGGTCAAGACAACAATACCATCAGTGCTAAGAACTCAATTAAAAGCAGATTAGAGCTCCTTTAGTCCCATTCCTGCAGCATGTAAACATTTTAAACGGATTATTTCAGATGAAATTAGGACACAATGAAGCAGGTCAACAATCCCAGGTCACTTCTCAGAGTTTGAATAAAAGTCCAACAGACACGAGACGGAGCCAAACAAAGACGTAAGCCCTCCTTTAATGGCCCTTTTCCACTGACTCGTCT
>RPOG01004227.1:28439-48310 GCA_008086565.1 Thalassoma bifasciatum
AAGATGGATGGATGAAAGATGGATGGATGGATGGATGGATGGATGAAAGATGGATGGATGGATGGATGATGGATGGATGGATAGATGGATTGGTGGATGGATGGATGGATGGATGGATGGGTGGGTGGGTGGGTGGATGGATGTGGATGGATGGATGGATGGATGTGGATGGATGGATGGATAGGTGGATGAAAGATGGATGGATGGATGGGTGGATGAAAGATGGATGGATGGATGGATGGATGAAAGATGGATGGATGGATGAAAGATGGATGGATGGATGGATGGTTAACTGATTGACGATTGGATGAATGAATGGATGGATGGACGGTTACTGGATGTATGAATGGTTAGTTGTTGGATGGATAGTAGGTGAATGGATGAATAGATATTGAAAGAAAGGATGGATGGAACAATTGATGTATGGATGGATGGACAGATGGACAGTAAACGGTGGGATGGGGAATAGATGAATGTTTATAGGATGGATGGATGGTTATTTAATGTATACATGGTTAGGGGTTGGATGAATTGATGGATGGATGTAGAATGAATGGATGGTTAATAAAAGAAAGGATGGTTATAGGATGGAATGGATGGACAGATGGATGGATGGTTAACTGATTGACAATTGATGAATGAATGGATGGATGAACGGTTACTGGATGTATGAATGGTTGGTCGTTAGATGGATAGTCAGTGAATGGATGAATAGATATTGAAAGAAAGGATGGATGGAACAACTGATGTATGGATGGATGAATGTTTATAGGATGGATGGATGGTTATTTAATGTATACATGGTTAGGGGTTGGATGAATGGATGGATGGATGGTTAATAAAAGAAAGGATGGTTAAAGGAGGGAATGTTATGAATGAATGGATGGATGGATGGACAGATAGCTGTTGAATGGATGGTTGGATGAACTGAGGACAGATGGAAGGATTGTTGGATGATTTAACGGTTGGCAAAAGTCTTTTTTTTTGGCATCTTTTTTTCGGAATCTTGAAATCTCAGGACATCCTCAGGGTTTGCCAAAGGTTTTTTTCACACATTTCTTCTAAACGAGCCAAAAGTTTACGTTGGTTTTACAACGTTTTGAAAAGATCCTCAGGACTTTTTCAGGATCCAATCAAAAATCATCAGGATGTTGTTTTATAAGTTCTTGAACATCAGTGTCCTGATTGTCCTGGTGTGTTTTCAGTCACCTCTGTTTGAAGCTCTGAGTTCAGTTTCCAAAACTCCGTTTCAAAGAATGAAACCTGAAAAGTTGAAACGTGACCTGGATCACACCTCGGCTCCACTAAACCTCTTAGTCCAGTTCAGAGATGATGAATGAGCAAACACAAAGCAGACTCACCCTGAGGGGGGGGGGGGGCTCCACATACACACACAACAAACCAGTTCTGTTGTTATGGTAGTCACGATTCTTGAGTTAATTTTCGTCTAATCTCGAGGAAATCAGGGTAAGGACGTCGTACATTTGTAAAATTTGCCTAATAAAGTCTACTTTAATCCTGTGTTACTTCGTCCAGTTGTTAGGGTCCAGTGAAGAGTCTCAAACTTAAAAAGTCCAACAGACATGAGACGGAGCCAAACAAAGACGTAAGCCCTCCTTTAATGGCCCTTTTCCACTGACTCGTCTTGTCCCTACTCTACTCGCCTCTACTCGGTTTGTGTTGTGTTTCCATTAGCGCGGTACTACGCGTCAGACGCCAGTTTTTAGTACCTACTCTACCCTGGTTCTAAGAGAGTAAAGCTGATACTAAAAGGTGACGTGGACGGACTGCCGGTCACTCATTGGTCAGAGAATGTCGTCTCTGCAGCTTCTGACTCTGAACAAATCACTTACAAGAGGCAAAGGAATAAGTCAGCGACGGGTTTTTAATGACATTTAAACCTGACGGCACAGAACCAGACTGAATGAAGACAAAATACAGCCCTAAAATGCTCCTTCATGATTCCTAAAGAAGTTAAAAGTCCNTCTTTTAAATTAAATCAAAGTTGGTCGGTGCAGGAGCGATCTGTCTGCCACGAGAGTCTTTAAGCACCAATCAGTCCATTAATCCACAGGGAACCAAAAAGGAAAACCAGTTCAAAGAAGAATGATTGATCAACAAAAAATCTCTGCTATACCAGGCCCAAAAATCAAAAATTAAAGTGATCTCACTGGATCCAGGGAAGAGTTGATGTCAGGAAGCAGCTCCTTCCTTTTCCTCCGCGTGCAGCAGCACGAGGCTGTTGTTTACCTCCGTTGTCATGACGACCGACATTGAGCCGCTGTATTACTTTAATGAAATCTTTTTAAAGCTTTTTTTTTTCCTTTAAAGACCACGGTGGCACATATGTTAGTACAAAATGATGTTTGTGTGGCGTTATAGATGAACATGCACCAGTTCTGCGCAGCACTTTAGCGCAGCTGTGTTATAAGATAAGAATGTATAAATATATTTTCATAATAAACCAACGTGGTGGACTGTAAAAACCCACGAGTTTAATTTTTATGATTTTTTATTACTTGGATTTTTGAAACTTTACAACCAGTTGATGACTTTAGACAATCTTTTGTATTAAGAAGAGAGTCTTTATACAAAAATAGGTAAAAGTTTCTTGAAAAATTTTTATGCAAAAATCTGGGACTTTTTGTCATTGACCCGCCTATAGCTTTAAATATTTTGTCGTTTTTTGGGACTACAGTGATACATCTCCACAACAACACACATATTGAAAATGTGACCTGTTCTTTACCCGAGGTGGTTCATGTTTTATTAGAGAGGTTTTCTGAAGTGTTTTCACGATGTTTTATTCAACATTATGTCCCGTTCTGTTCAGACTGGGATGAAAACCCTGAGTGTGACCTTCACTGCTGCTTTAATCCAAACTAAATCAACTCTCTCTCTGTTTCGTGGGTCAACATTTGCGTGTGGACGGGAGGTGACGTGCCTTTTGGGATTTTCTTATGCTCGTCTGTCAAACTGTTTTTCCCGTTTCAAACACCAAACTTCGCCCCCTTGTTTTCGTCGCAGACACCCCTGTCTACGAGGACCTCCTCCGACGTACAATTAGTCAATCACACCGGGGTTGTTTCTTCTCGTCGACCCGGTGTCGCTCTGTGCATGTGTGTGGGGGCTGTTGGTGTGTGTTGTAAATTGTATGGAAAACATCAGTTTGGAGACATTTTTATCACTCCGCGTGAAAATCAAACTCAAATATCAGCTTATAATATTTTGGTACAAGAGATTTTAAGGGGTTTAGGACACATAAAAAAAGATATAGGACTATTTTAGGGTACAACATTACATTTAAATCAAAATATGTATTTATGAATATGTATGGTTATGCATGTATGATTTAACTAGAGACATTTATTAATAATTCCCTTAACATGTTAATCAGGGAAAAGGGGTGGGACTTGATAAGTTTTACTCCTTTTTGAACATGCTATTGTTTGATTTTGTTGTTACATTTTTTTTGTTTTGTTTTGTTTTTATGTATTTTCTTCATGTTCAAAATAAACTTAAACCTAAACCTAAAATCTCAGCGTAATGATATAGATGGTAAACAGCTGATTTAAAAGATAGAATGAAACTTTATTTATAAAGCACATTTTATTACAGGGGAACTCAATGTGCTTTACATTGAGGATTTCAAAACAAAACAGAGTAAAATTAAATTAAATTAAATTAAATTAAGTTAAAAAAAAACTATTATTATTACCACTATTATTCTTATTATCATCATTACTGTTATTAATATAAATCTATTGTTATTTCTATTATTCTTGCTATTATTGTTATTATAATTATTAATTATCATTATTATTACTACTATTACTGCTACTATTGTTTTGTTTTATTTTGTACTTTGACTATTATTTATTTACGTATTTAACACTATGTGTATCGATTTTATATAATGCCTATTTTTACTTTATCAAAAAATTAAATAAAAAAAGAGTTTGGAAAAAAAAAAAATATATATAACAAAAAACAAAAACCCATGAAATCAAAAGTGATGTTTATCTGTACGCTTGCGCAAATAGATTTAGAGTGTTGTTGAAAAAAATGTCAAAATATATAAGGTTTATAAGTATTGTACTTTCATTGGGAGCAACAAAGAAAAATATTACACAATAATCTAATTTTGTTATTAAACATTAATGACATGGAGGCATTTAGATGATTTTTACAGAGTTAAAATGTGGGAAAATGCTTAATATGTCATTTAAAATTAAGGAGGAAAAGGTTTTAAAGCAAAACAGAGAATGACAGGTTTACAAATGTTTTAATAATTTAATATTAGTGTATTAAAGTCAGGACTAATTCATACAAAGGGAATTTAACATCCATAAAAACATGTATTTTTTGTGTTATACAGCGTAATTACGACAGTATCAGTTAAATTATGCTGTTATTCGTAATTAAAGGAGAATTATTTGGTAAAAACATGTTCAGAGTTGAAAATGATCGTTAGTTTAAAAAGTTAGTTCTTTTTTAAAACCGTAAACTTACCAAAGTTAAAGGTCTCAAAGTCGTTTTTCCATCTTCAGTTTTTCTCTGTTCCGTTAAAATAAGTTTTGAAACTATTAAAAAAACTGAAATAAACTAAAAAATGTGAAGTTTTAAGAGTTTTTATCGATTAAAAGTCGATAAAACTGAAGAGAAGTCGGATAAAAGTCGCTTCCATCAGCGATTCACTGTCTTATAACCGCCACTACACACGGAAGTTGTCCTTTCAGCGTAAGAGCACACACTACCGGTACAAACTTCAAAATAAGACGAAATAAAGTCAAAGTGCGAAAAATTCATTGAAAGCAAAAGTTTGTCTTTATTTTTCACTCATTTATTTAAAGAAGACGCAAAAGCACATTTTAAACCACAATTTTTCTTTTTCTTTTTTAAACATTTACAATAAATAAGTCATAATTTTCCACTTTTACTATTTAAAATTTAAACTTTTTTTTTTTTTTTTTTCCCCAAACTCTTTTTTTTTATTTAATTTTTTCAGTAAAGATACAGATACATCTTGTAAAAATAGGCGTTATATACAATCGATACACATAGTGTTAAATACATGAATAAATAATAGTCAAAGTACCAAATAAAACAAAACAAAAGCAGTAATAGTAGTAATAATAATGATAATTAATTATTATAATAACAATAATAGCAAGAATAATAGAAATAACAATACATTTATATCAATAACAGTAATGATAATAATAAGAATAATAGTAGTAATAATAATAATAATAGTGCCAGTAATATGGAAATAGGAAAAAAAAAAGAAAAAGAATATATCTGCCAAATTTACCATTAAAAAAATTTAAACTTTTTTTTAATGGAGTATTCTGGTAAATGTAGCTCAGATTAACTCTTTCTGTCTTCAGTTTAATCTGCATCATCTGGATATTGTTTTGAAATCATTTTAAGTTCTTTAATAGCAGGAAGATGCTACAAGTTTATATAAAAACATTCATAACTTAACAATAAAAGTCATATCTATTTTTTTTTATATGATAGAAAACCAAAGTTAGAAAAAAATAACTTTTGACATCAAGTCAAATTGACACAAAAACAACAGAAGAGTGGAAGTCTAATAAGATTTTTTTTTTTTTTTTTTTTTTTGCTAGGAACAAGACATAAAAATTTCTTATTTTCAGTTTTTGAATGATACAAAATATGTTAAAAAAATATGTTTAAAAAAAACAACAGCAGAGTATTGTTCATATTCATACTTCTATTTATGTTTCCTGTAGTTTAGAGACCTGAACATATTTATTTTTCTTGGTAACAGTGTTAAATAGAATTTACTTATTGTAAAAGAATTATCATCTGCACTGTTTGGATTGTTAGTTAAAGTCTGTAAATGTCCCAGATATGAGACGGATCGAGGATTATTTTATTTTATCTGACTTGAATGAGGCATTGAGACAAAGCTGACTGTACAGATTCAGAAATATTTTATTTAGTTTGATTCATAGTTTGTTAATCATTATAGACAATAAATGAGATGTGAAAATGTGAAAAGTGAGTTTCGTTAATATTCAATCAGATTTATTATTATGTCGTTTTTACAGTAGAGGAAATGTTCCTTGGTTTTTAAATTGGGCGAAAAGTTAAAAACAGAAACAAGCAGCATTGATATGGAAACATCAAAAATATAAGAACAGAAAAGAAAGACGGCAGATGAAAATGGTGTTTTTTAATTTTTGGGACTTACATTATCTTGTTCTCAGATTCTCTTATTGCCAAATAAATTCATATCAAAGATTTCTTATGGTGGTTGAAAGAGCAGAGTCCACTTTTATTGGCCCTCAGCTTCCAAAATAAAAAGTGTTTTATAAGGATCAGTTTGACATTCTGTGCCTGGTATAAAATCATAAACCTCCTCGTGTTTGAATTAAATAAAAACGTCAAAGAAAAGAGTCGATGAGTCAGTGTTCATTCATGAAGCTGCAGGAGTTACAGCGTGTAAACACTGAGAACAGGAAAAACCTGAAAGGGAAGTTTAAGCAGATTATTTTCGCTCCAGGAACTTGAGTCACATCCTTCAGGGAACATGCAAATTAACACGTGTCATCTTTTCTAAATGCAACTTTTTTATTTCTTTATCCCTTTTCCCATTCTTTCTTTCACCTCTTCTGCACAAGCAATCACCAATAATCCAAAAATGCCACCTAGTGTCAGATTTATGTAACTACAGAACAACATGTGTGTGTGCATATATATATATATATATATATATAAAAATTAAACTAATTCTTAGAAAATCATCATGTCTCACAAGAATGAAGGAGTTGAAGAGTTACAATCTATTATCTGTTAATCTATTCCATGTTTTTGTTTTGTCTTGTTTTCATTTTTATAGGTTATTATTTTTTGTTATCATTACTGTGTTGTTTTAACTGATGTTTTTAATTCTGTAAAGCGTCTTTGAGTATCTAGAAAAGCGCTCTATAAATAAAATTTATTATTATTATTATTATTATTATTATTATTATTATTACAAGATCATATGTGGTCTTAAGTTTTGCTTCTCTTTTCTCAAAAAAATGGAAAATTATGAGGCAATAACTTGTAGAAAAAGTTGTAATGATGCTGTCAAAAAAAAAAAAAAATCACATTTTCACGTTTGTATTTCGTCATTTTTATGGAAATACAATAATTTCATTTTACAAAGTCACACCCCACTGTGCAGTGAAATATATTCAAATTCTTCAAAAGTGAAAAATAATTATAATAATACAAAAATAAATCCTAAGACACCTCCAGTCGCTTGTCTAGACCAGTGGTTCCCAAAGTGGGGGTCGGGACCCTTTGGGGGGTCGCGGGACATCGATAGGGGGTCGTGGAATGTGTCCCAAAATTGAAAACCATGAACAATTCCACATTTAATCCATTATTGTAAGAATAAAAGCAAAAATTGGGGTTAAAGATAATATAAAATCATGCAAACAGAAAATGTTTTATCTGTTTTTCACATTTCTTTGTTAAAGTTTGATGCAGTGAACACAGCAAAGTGCACATTGGTCGGTAAATTTTCTACCGATGAGTTAAATTAAGTATCCTCGGGGGTTTTTTGTTTGTTTATGTCTGTTTTTGGATTGGCCCATTAGTGTTGTACCACAGCAGGGGGTCACCAGTCTCTAACGCTGCAGTTTTGGGGGTCACAGGCGGAAAAGTTTGGGAACCCTTGATCTAGACTCACCCCTGTACTTAACACGCCACACTTTATTTCCAAAAACAAAACTCAATTTCCAAATGGATGAAACTCAAATGAATGAACCTGATTTAAAACAGAGTTCAGGTAAAAAGTATCTTTCATATTTTGCATCTCAGTTTTGCTTAAACAAATGACCTGAAACTCAGTGACACACCTGGGCCTCAAAGGACGAGCCACGTGTCTGATTTTGAAGAAAAAGGAAAAAAACAAGAAAAAAGAAAAAAAAAAAAGAAAACCTTCAATAAAACAAATTTATTTTGTCCAAGAATAGTTTGATAAACGATCCTTCACTCATCCCTCTTTTCCTGAAACAGTCACTTTCACTGAGCAGCAGTTACCAGTGATGGGAAGTCCGGCTCTTCTCAAAGATCTGGTACTTTTGGCTCATATCCCACAGTAGAGTCGGCCCGATTTATTTTTATTTTAGAGTAATCTGGCAAATATGAATGATGTGATGCATGTATTGATAAACCGTGTTCACTTTTTTTTTTTTTTTTTTTTTTTTTTTTCATGAGATGCCTCATAGTTGCCTCATTTTCTGAAATTTCCCCCTGTGACTGAAATTTCCCCCTGTGGGACTAATAAAGGTTTATCTTATCTTTTGAGCTTTGAAACAGTTCCAATAGCATGAATTTTTACTTGTATAGCAATATTTTTTTGTAAATAAACATTAAAAACAACACAAACAAAATATGTACAAAAGCTGATGATTCAGATGATGAAAAGTTTTAAACAACACAAACCAGAGGGTTTAATCTGGATCCTTTTTCTTTCCCTTTTGAACAACCCATTTTCAAAATTTGATCCAATCTGAAAACCATAATATCATGAGATTATCTTTGAACAACTGGCTCGTTATGATCCCATATCCTCGTGTGATTCGCTGCCATACTATCAATCAAAACAAAGGCTGTTTTCCAAACCTCCTCCTATTTCTGCTGAAATTCAGTTTGTAGCATCAGTTTGTGAAAACTTGGTAGATCTGTAGTAAACTACAAGTTCCCGGATGTTTCTACTGATCCGGGAAAATTTCTCAGTCTGTAACGGACCAGTCTACCTGGCGTACTGTTTCCCACAATGCACGGCGCTAATGGCGTTTGTCAGTTTGGGGGCGCTCAGGTTGAGGTGAATTACTGACACCTACTGGAATAAATCAGCTCAACTACAACACAACAACAAAAATGTGAAACGGTCCCAGAGATAAAAGTGAAGTGACAGGAAAGAAACAGCGGTAAATCTGCTCACTTCATCATGAAAGAGCTGTTTACTTTTACCAAATTCATAAAAGCCCCTAAATCATTTATCACTTTTTATTTTACACTAACAGCCTACGTGGGTAATGAGGACGCAGTTTTTACACCAGCTGGAAAAATAAAAAGTAAAAACACGACAACTTTGCTGTAATAAACTTCTATACCTTTACAAATTTGATCAAATCAGGACTCTAATCTCTGAATGAATTTGTTGTTTTTCTAAATGAATCAAAAATGTTCCTTGAACCACTAAAAATAATGAAAAAACCATAAAAATTCTCAAAAAAATTTACAACTACTCTTCCCTTCACATGTTTAATTTCATTTATTTATTTTCCTTTGTATCTCATTAACATCTAATTGAACTTATCTACTTTTATTGCTCCTGTAACTTCTCCACTGATTGATGTGGTGAATTAATGACTGAAATGTTCTCATGGATTTATTTATGATAAAGTTAAACATTAGAAAAAAACCATCAGCTCCACTTTCCAGAGTAGTATACGACTAAACAGGTCCAACAAAACAGTCAAACTGGAAAACAGCCAAAGTTCCGCTTTAGTCGGCTCTTCCGATTCTCTACAACAGTGATTCCCAACCTGTGGTCCGTGGCCCCAAGGTGGGCCGTGAAGTTATTGCAAGTGGGCCGCCAAATCATCTCCAAAATAGTTTGATTTTAGGAGAGTGTAATTCAATAAAGATACAAGATATAAATAAAAAAAGATACAAATATACAAAATAATGTTTAAATGTTAAAACTTAGGTACAACCGTGGTTACAAAATTAAAAATGTTCAGATATTCATAAATAATAAAAGTCCACTAAGAAGGCGTGTTAGTGGTCCATAGGTAACGTGACCCTAGTGAAAGTTTGCAACGACCCAATATATAATAAAGATATGTAAAGGGGCGCGGATGGCCAAGTGGATATGGCTGCGCACCATGAGGCTATGTCCTCGAGCGGGCGGCCCGGGTTCGAATCCAACCTGTGGCCCATTTCCCGCATGTCACTCCCCACTCTCTCTCCCCTTTCCGATGCTATCCACTGTCCTCCTCTACATAAAAAAGGCACAAAGGCCAAAAAAATAACTCAAAAAAAAAAAAAAAAAAAAAAAAAACCCACATGTAATAACTTGTCAAAAATGTAACAAAAAATGTACTTAATGCCAAAAATAATACCTGACTCAAACTTTAACATATTGTTACATTTGTTTCGGGCTCAGAATCTGTTACAATATCGACCAGTTATTACATTTTGAGTAGTTGTAACAAATGGCGTTTTATGTCATCTGTATTTATGGGGTCGAGGGCCGCAAACATTTTTGAGGGTTAAAACTGGGCCCTGAGTTGGAAAAGGTTGGGAACCACTGCTCTACAAAGAACCGGCTCTTTGAGACGGATCGTTACGGACTTCACATCTGGCAACTGTCAACTCGCGTCGGCGCGCGCGCCCTCATTCATCCACTCATTCAAACCAGAACCAGCACCAGACCTGGATCAGACCCTCAGGTGAGTCCTGCTTACCTTGTTTTTATGTTTATTATTACCTGGATAGAGTGTTTATTCATTTAAAGAGTTGAAGAGGTTTTTTTTTTTATGAACACGTGTTGGTGCAGGAAGGACACGCACAGAAAGGCGCGTTAATTCAACTTCTCACGCAGATTTTGGATTCTTCTGCAGTTTTTACAATCGCTTAACACCAATAAACTAACATGACATATTCTGATAAATTAATTCAAACCTTTAATGAGTGACCACGTGTTCAGATGATCCGGACTTTTCTGTTCTTTCTGGTTAAATTTCACTCAGTTAAATTAAAGTGTCCTGATCAGTCACTGCTGATTTTCCTCTGAAGAAACATTTAATTTTTTCATGTTTAATTCGTGGATGTTTCATTCATTTAAAAGCCGGAAATACTGCGAGTAGGGACGTTAACTTTGTTGCCAGATACTTGAAAAACACAGCAAAATGAGTCAGAAACTATAACGATGTAAAGATTTTGGAGGCAAAATGTGTTTGATAAATTAAAGTAGAAGTTGAATAAACTTGTATATGAATTTTTTTATTTTATTTTAACAAGTTTGGCAGCAGATTAATGAAATTTATTACAGGGAATGACAGCACAGTCTGGAGTTAAGGTGGATTTTTTTAAGGTTGATAAATGTTTAATGTTTTGGAAAGTTGTTTGGAAAAATTCCTCCAATCAGAGAAGAGATTTTTGTTTGTTCGTAAAAGATCCGGATCTAACGGCTCATTAAGTGGGTCACATTTTTCAAAACAGTCCAGAAATAACTTTACCCGCCAATAGTGGAGAAACCGCCAGATCTGGCAACCCCGCGCTACGGAATTTCTGTAAATGATGACGCAACTAATGAGTCACTTCCGGTGACTTTCCTTTGAACACGAGCACGTGTGAAATGTCAAGTTTGAGCATGCGTCACTTCAATGACTTTTAAACAAATATCAGGTTTTTCAACTCTTTAACTGCACAGTTTATTCTGAAAACTTATAAAATACTAAGTTTTAAATTTTCTAAGGAATATTTTGTTTCTCCCTTCTAGTAAATTTGTTTCCAACATATTTACATAAATTCAACAATGGCTTTTGTTCTATATGTTATGATAGAGCAGTGATTCCCAACCTGTGGGTCGTGGACCCCTGGTGGGCCTCAAAGGTATAGCAAGTGGGCCGTGAAATCATTTCCAAAAAAGTACTTTATTGGATAGATACAAGGTACAAATAAATGAATTAAGATGCAAATACACATAATGTCGTTTAAAATGTTAAACCCGGTTAAATTTTAAAGGAAGTTAAAACAGTTGAGATATTCATATATGAAAAAAAAAACTCCCATAAGAAGGCAGGTTATTGCCCTGGAGGTAGCATGTCCTGAAAACAACAACAACAACCTGAAATGTACTTAGAAAAAAAATGTAATTGTTTATTACATGTAAAAATTTTATAAATAAATAATTAATACATTTTAATAAATAAAAAAGAATAAAGTAAAACCCAAAATATAACAAATGCACCAGAATGTAACATGTAAAACAGTTATTATGTTTTTGGCTCAACATCTGTTACATTTTTGACCAGTTATCATATTTTGGGTTTTATTTCTTTCTTTTTTTGTGATATTTTGGTCATTGTTACGAATGGGGTTCCAAAAAAACCCCAACAATACATAGCAGGCATACTATTCGGGTTAGAGGTGGGCTTCAATAATTTTTGAGCTTTAAAAGTGGGCCATGATTTGGAAAAGGTTGGGAACCACCGTGATAGAGCTTCATAAAAGTATTTTAAACTTTATTTATCTTTTTTAACTTAACACAATTCAGGATATTTTTGCACTACATCGTTTTTTAAAGTAAAGAGCGAAAGCTGGCTCTTTTTGTTCTTGTTTTTGTAACTGAAAAAAATAATTTAAAAAGTCCAGTTCAGAAATAAAAATAACTGTATTTAAAGGTCAGACTCAGAGTTTTAAGAAAAGTCAAAATTCGACTTTTCATCTCAAAATCTTCTTTTTATTTCTAAAAATTTTGCCTTTTGATGCCTTTTGTCTTTATTTCTCATAATTTTGACTTAAATCTATGAATTTTGACTTTTTATCCTTTTATCTTAATCTCAAAACGTTGACATTTTATATAAAAAATGTGACTTTCTATCGTAGACATTCATCTCTATCTTAGAATTTTACTTAATTTGGAATGTTTGTCTCAAAATTTTGACTTTAATCAAAAAAAAAAAGACTTTGTTTCAAAATTTTGTCTTTTGATGTAATAATTTTGTCTTTATTTCTCATAATTTCGACTTAAATCTCCGTAAACATTTGTCTCTATCTTAAAATTTGACTTTTGGTGTGAAAGTTTCACAAAATGTTGAATAGATTTCTTAAAATTTGGAATTTTTATCTCAAAATTTTGACTTTAATCTAAGAAAAAATGACTTTCGTTTCAAAATTTTGTCTTTCGATGTAATAATTTTGTCTTTATTTCTCATAATTTCGACTTAAATCTCTGAATTTTGACTTTTTTATCCTTTTATCTTAATTTCAAAACGTTGACATGTTATATCAAAAATGTGACTTTCTATCGTAGACATTCATCTCTATCTTAAAATTTTACTTAATTAGGAATTTTTGTCTCAAAATTTTGACTTTAATCTCAAAAAATTGACTTTTCGTTTCAAAATTTTGTCTTTTGATCTGATAATTTTGTCTTTATTTCTCATAATTTCGACTCAAATCTCTGAATTTTGACTTTTTATCATCTTAATTTCAAAACGTTGACATTTATATCAAAAATGTGACTTTCTATCGTAGACATTCATCTCTATCTTAGAATTTTACTTAATTTGGAATGTTTGTCTCAAAATTTTGACTTTAATCTAAGAAAAAATGACTTTCGTTTCAAAATTTTGTCTTTTGATGTAATAATTTTGTCTTTATTTCTCATAATTTCGACACAAATCTCCGTAGACATTTGTCTCTATCTTAAAATTAGACTTTTGGTGTGAAAGTTTCACATAATGTTGAATTGATTTCTTAAAATTTGGAATTTTTATCTCAAAATTTTGACTTTAATCTAAAAAAAATTCGACTTTTCCTTTCAAAATTTGTCTTTTGATGTAATAATTTTGTCTTTATTTCTCATAATTTCGACTTAAATCTCCGTAGACATTTGTCTCTATCTTAAAATTTCACTTTGGGTGTGAAAGTTTCACATAATGTTAAATGATTTCTTAAAATTTGGAATTTTTATCTCAAAATTTTGACTTTAATCTAAGAAAAAATGACTTTCGTTTCAAAATTTTGTCTTTTGATGTAATAATTTTGTCTTTATTTCTCATAATTTTGACTTAAATCTCTGAATTTTGACTTTTTTATCCTTTTATCTTAATTTCAAAACGTTGACATTTTATATCAAAAATGTGACTTTCTATCGTAGACATTTGTCTCTATCTTAAAATTTTACTTAATTAGGAATTTTTGTCTCAAAATTTTGACTTTAATCTAAGAAAAAATGACTTTCGTTTCAAAATTTTGTCTTTTGATGTAATAATTTTGTCTTTATTTCTCATAATTTCGACTCAAATCTCTGAATTTTGACTTTTTATCATCTTAATCAAAAAGAATTTGACTTTAATCTTAAAAAAAAAAGACTTTTTATTTCAGAAATTTTGTCTTTTGATGTAATAATTTTGTCTTTATTTCTCATAATTTCGACTTAAATCTCTGAATTTTGACTTTTTATCATCTTAATTTCAAAACATTGACATTTTATATCAAAAATGTGACTTTCTATCGTAGACATTCATCTCTATCTTAAAATTTTACTTAATTTGGAATTTTTGTCTCAAAATTTTGACTTTAATCTCAAAAAATTGACTTTTCGTTTCAGAATTTTGTCTTTTGATCTGATAATTTTGTCTTTATTTCTCATAATTTCGACTCAAATCTCTGAATTTTGACTTTTTATCATCTTAATTTAAAAAAAATTGACTTATCTAAAAAAAAAAAGACTTTTCATTTCAGAATTTTGTCTTTTGATGCAATAATTTTGTCTTTATTTCTCATAATTTCGACTTAAATCTCTGAATTTTGACTTTTTTATCCTTTTATCTTAATTTCAAAACGTTGACATTTTATATCAAAAATGTGACTTTCTATCGTAGACATTCATCTCTATCTTAAAATTTTACTTTTAGTGTGAAAGTTTAGACTCTTTTCACATAATGTTAAATAGATTTCTTAAAATTTGGAATTTTTATCTCAAAATTTTGACTTTAATCTAAAAAAAAATGACTTTTTGTTTCAGAATTTTGTCTTTACTTCTCAAATTTTCCACTTTTTATTGTAAAATTTTGACCTTTTATGTAAAAGGTTTGAAACACTTCTTTCCTTGAGTTTTCATTCTTGTATTAGAGGAAAAGCTTTTGATGTTTCAACATAATTTTCTGCCAAGTTGCAAATGTTACTGAACAGTGTGAAAACTTCACTGAAACTTGAGTTAAAGAAAATCATGAATTGAGAAAAATTGCAATTGGATCTTTTTCTAAAATGTAGATGTATTAACACAAATACGTACTTGTCAAAGTGATGGCAGGATATTTTTTTAAACATCATTTTAGTTTCTTTAATGGCATAAATTTCCATAATGGAACAGAAATAGTCATAACTAATTTTACATGCAAACAGCAAAGCATGGAACACATCATTTGTATCAACTCTTTGAAAGAAAACCACATTTTTGACACAATAACTTTTGAAATTGGGTCAAATTGAACTTCATCTGTTTTTGTCTAAATTGTCAAAGTCATGAGCTGTAAAATACTAAAACCAAACTGCTTCAATACTAAACCACAACCAGAACTCAAACAGTGAAAATCCACCTCAGGAAAATTGTGAAAAGAAAAAAATGTGTTTGAGAAAAAATTCATGTATATCTACTGTTGCATGATGGGACCCTGAGGCGTACGTAAGGACATTTGTAGTTCTTTTTTCTGCTACGTCTTCTTAGGTAACACCACACGTTCACACCCACATTTTAAAGTGTTACTTAAACACATCATTGTTGGTTCTCAGGTCGAGTGTTTGAGAACGTGACAGACCGAAGGATGACGACCTCGAAAAAAACGAATCCACCTGCTGACAGGTGAGTTTTTGAAAAGATGTTTTTATCACGTTTTTTTTCACAACATTTCATGATTGTTTTATTTAGACTTTATTGAGACGTCAGTGTCATTATAAAAATATGTCATTTTGAGGAATCGTGTAACATTTTTTTCTTTATTTTTTACTTTGATATCGTGACACTGGGATTGTTTTTGTGTTATTCTACAACTTTATTGCAACTTTAATCCATTCCCATCACTATTGGCACATTCTGCTGCTCAAGTAGAAAAAAAATCTCTTTTTTAGTGATTCTGATATATCTTGTTATTCCTGATACTGAATTATCTCGTAAATTCCAAGCCTCTTTTATTTTGTTGATGTGTGAAACTAAATAATCTCGTTATTTCGTGATACTTAATTATCTCATTTATTCGTGATACTGAATTATCTGGTTATCTCGTAATACTGAATAATTTCGTGATACTGAATTATTCCGTGATTTAGGGTTGCTGAATATTCTCGTTATTTCGTGATGCTGAATTATCTTGTTTTTTTGTGATGCTGAATTTTCTCATTATTTCTCAATACTGAATTATCTGTTTTTTTCATGATACTGAATTTTTTTGTGATGCTGAAATATGTCGTTTTTTTGTGATGCTGAATTATCTCGTTATTTCATGATACTGAACTATCTCGTTTTTTCGTGTTTCTCTATTATTTCGTCAATTTGTGATACTGTATTATCTCGTTTTTTTCGTGATACTGAATTATCTCGTTTTTTCGTGATGCTGAATTATCTCGCTTTTTCGTGATACTGAATTATCCCATTTTTTCGTAATACTATATTATCTCTTATTTCGTGATGCTGAATTATATCATTTTTTTGTGATGCTGAATTATCTCGTTTTTTTCGTGATGCTGAATGTTCTCATTATTTCTCAATACTGAATTATCTGTTTTTTTCATGATACTGAATTTTTTTGTGATGCTGAAATATCTCGTTATTTCATGATACTGAACTATCTCGTTTTTTCGTGTTTCTGTATTATTTCGTCAATTTGTGATACTGTATCATCTCGTTTTTTTCGTGATGCTGAATTATCTCGCTTTTTTGTGATACTATATTATCTCGTTATGTCGTGATACTGAATTATCCCATTTTTTCGTAATACTATATCATCTCTTATTTCGTGGTGCTGAATTTTTTCATTATTTCTCAATACTGAATTATCTGTTTTTTTCATGATACTGAATTTTCTTGTGATGCTGAAATATGTCGTTTTTTTGTGATGCTGAATTATCTCGTTATTTTGTGATGCTAAATTACATCGTTATTTTATGATACTGTATAATCTCGTTTTTTCATGGTACTGACCTATCTTGTTATATCGTGTTACTGAATTATCTATTCATCACAAAAAATAACAAGACAATTTTGTTTCAAGAAAAAAACGAGATAATCTAATGAAATAAGAGATAATTTTTGCTATTGTGGCAGCAATGGGCTCACATACATTACAAACTAATTGCTACTTTAATTTTGTTACTGAAGAACTTTATTTTGATTTTTCTGTTCTTATTTTGACTTTAATCTTATTTTTGAAAAAAATTCTCTTGACATTAATCTCTTTACTGAAGACGTTTGTTTTGACTTAAATCTCTTAACACTGTGTTTATTTTCTCATAGGTCACAGTTCTATTTTTATTCTTTACAACTTTATTTTGGAAACGTATTTCTCTCTTCCTGTGCTGTAATCTGGTTTTATAAATGAGAGATTTCAGAACAGTAAAGTCATGTTTTTATAATTCCCGTAGCGGTCACGCTGTCGGTCTCATCATCTTCATCCTTGGCGTTGGAACGCTGCTGCCCTGGAACTTCTTCATGACGGCGTCTCAGGTTTCACCAACTCAACTTATTTATACCGAACTTATTTAAACTTACTGAACTTCGTTATTTAAAAAGTTTTCGATGTTCAGATCTGTTTGTTTTTGTGATGCGTCTGCTGACGTCGTCAAGAATCTAATTTTTCCCTTAAATAATCGTGTTTCTCTGTTAAAGTATTTCAACGGTCGACTCAACGCCAACGCTCAGCTCAACGCCTCCAACGCCACAGGGGGCAGCACCAGTAAAAACTACAACTACGACAGCTGGATGGCTTTGCTTTCCCAGCTGCCCCTGCTGCTCTTCACGCTGCTCAACTCTTTCCTCTACCAGTGGTGAGTTCACGGTGGCGGCGGCGGCGAGCGCGTCGGAGCGGAGAGTTTAGACGCTTCACGCACAGATGGATGAGATTTCTTTTTTTTTTTTTCTCATCTTCTCTTTTTTCTTTTTCTCTGCTTCAGGATTAAAGAGCGTTTCCGCGTGGCCTTCAGCCTCGTCCTCATCTTCGTCCTCTTCTCCCTCACCGCCGCTCTGGTCCAGGTCCAGATGGAGCCGGATACCTTCTTCTCCGTCACCATGGCGACCATCTGGTTCATCAACAGTGAGTTCAAAACCCAGGATGCAAACTTGTAGAAGAACAAATGAGAAAATAAAATCTGACTTAAGGAAAATAACATACACAAACTTTCATTTCACTCGTCTGTTCCACATTTTTACCCCTTTTTTTTTCTTTGATTCATTTTTGTCTCTGAGCTGTATTTTATTAAATCAAAGACATAGTCACCCTGGTTATTTTCAGTGGTATAGTTAATCCCAACGCTCCTGAACGCACCATTCCAATGTTTACAGAGAGCTGCAAAGAGATGCATCAGTATAAAAACACTTTTTCACCAGTTCAGAAAATAAAAATGAAATTTTGGCTTTGTTTTGATTTTTTTTTTCCATTTTTAGTCAAAATTTGAGTTATAAGGTCAAATTTTTTAGATAAAATAATTATCATACAAAAGTCAAAATTTTGGGACAAGGTCCAAATTTCAAGTGGTAAAGTCAGAATTTTGAGATAATATTCAAAATGATGTGAAAAGAGGCAAAATTATGTGATATTAGGTAAAAAGTTTACGATGAAGCCAAATCTTTTATACACAAATTCAGAATTATGAGTGAAAAAGTCAAACTTATGTGCGTAAAGTGCAAAAATTTTTGGGAAAGAAACTCAGAATTATGGGGAAAAAGTCAAAATTTTGTGCTTAAAATGCAAAATTTGTGAAAACAAAGTGAAATTTCATGATAAAAACTCAGAGTCATGAAAAAAAAAAGTCAAATTATGATGTAAGAAGTCAAAATGTTTAGGTAATAAAGCCAAAACTTTGATATAAAAACTCGGTATTATACAAAAAAGAGTCAAAATTATGTCCTACTAAGTAAAATTTTTGGGATAATTAAGTGAAATTTTAGAGGTAAAAACTCAGAAATATAAGAAAAATGTCAAAGTGTTCTTAAAGGTCAGCATTTTGGAAAAATACATGAAAATTTTAAGAGAAAAGCTCAGAATCATGTTGAAAAGAGTTTTGGGATAATTGTGTCAAAATTTGAGATAAAGACTCAGAATTGTGAAAAAGGCAAAATTATGAGATAAGTTAAAACTTTATAACTGACTTCTGACAAAACTTTTGACTTAATATGGGCAGAAAAAAAATCTCAACAATGCCAGTTTTTTGTTTTTAAAATTTGATTAACGGGCAGAAACAGGATTTCTGTACACACATATATATATATATATATATATAAACTTTGCGTTCATGCCAAGTTTCAGGAGAACTCAGACTTGATAATTTTCCTCTGATAAAACATGAAATAAGCAGAAAATACAGTTTTATATAAACTTTACCTGTTAAACCGTTAATTCATGATACTAATTTATTTTGTTATTTCTAGATACTAAATTATCTCGTTATTTCGTGATACTGAATTATTCCGTTTTTCGTGATACTGAACTATCTCGTTATTTCGTGATTCTGAATTATTTCGTTTTTTTGTGATACTGAATTATCTCGTTAAGTAATGATACTGAATTATCTCGTTAAGTAATGATACTGAATTAGATATTCATCACAAAAAAATAACAAGATAATTTGGTTTCAAGAAAAAACGAGATAATTCTCATGAAATAAGAGATAATTTTTTGCTATTGTGGCAGCAATGGGCTCACATACATGAAATAAGCTGAAAATACAGTTTCATATAAACTTTACCTGAAGAAAAACAATCACAGTCACCGTCGCTGCTCATGGTTGTTTTTCAGAACAAACACTGTTGTTCCAACCTGATAGAAACTAAACAGATACGACCTTCATCAAACTGTAACTGGTGTGTGTGTGTGTGTGTGTGTGTGTGTGTG
>RPOG01004228.1:0-36850 GCA_008086565.1 Thalassoma bifasciatum
GCCGATATTGAGGATGATGGGAGAGGAGGAGACGTCATGGATCCTCACAGACTGCGGCCTGTCTGTCAGGAAATCTAGGACCCAGTTGCACAGGGTGGAGCTCAGTCCGAGTGAGAACAGCTTTTGGGTCAGAGTCTGTGGTCTGATGGTGTTAAAGGCAGATGTGAAATCCACAAAGAGCAGGCGGACGTAAGAGTCTGTCTTTTCTATATGGGTGAGAGCTGTGTGGACCACAGAAGAGATGGCATCCTCTGTGGATCTATTTTTCCTGTAGGCGTACTGGTGTGGGTCCACTGTGGTGCTGATTGAGTCTTTAATGCGAGCCATGACCAATCTCTCGAAGCACTTCATGACTATCAGGGTGAGGGCCACTGGCCGATAGTCATTTAGGCCTGTCACAGTGGTGGTTTTGGGAATTGGGATTATTGTTGCCGTCTTCAAGCAGGTGGGGACAGCTGCCTGTGTGAGGGAGGTGTTAAAAATGTCCGTCAGTACCTCAGCGAGCTGGTCTGCACAGCCCTTCAGCACTCGCCCAGAGATGTTGTCGGGACCAGCAGCTTTTCGTGGGTTGATCCTCAGGAGGGTCCTCCTCACCTCTGCTGCAGTCACGCTGAGGGGCTCTTCTCCTGGTGGAGGGGTGAGTCTGTTGCTGGGAGAGGTATTTGAGTCATTGAAGCGGGCATAGAATGAGTTGAGAGCGTCCGGCAGAGAGGGGTCCCTGGGGCATTGTGCACNGCAGGGATCAGCATGATGGAGATGTGGTCGGAGAAGCCCAGGTGGGGGTGGGGGACAGCTTTATATGCGTCACGTTTGTTTGTGTAAACACGGTCCAGCGTGTTATTTCCCCGTGTTGGTATGGTGACATGCTGGTAGAATTTGGGCAGAGTGTCTGTCAGGTTTACGTGGTTGAAATCCCCTGTAACCACGTAAAACGCCTCTGGGTGCTTGTGCTGGAGCGAGCTGATGTTGTTATGAAGCTCCGTTAGCGCGTCGTTAGCTTTAGCATCCGGCGGGATGTAAACAGCCATAACAAACACCGCCGTAAACTCCCGAGGCAGATAGTGTGGCCGGCACTTAATAGTCATATGCTCTATCGCCTCAGAGCAGTGGCTGTTCACCAGTACAGTTTGTGCACCAACGTTTATTCACGTAGACGCATAGTCCACCCGAGCGGTAACCTCCGGTCTAAAAAAATGAGACAACAGTGAAGTGCTAAAAAGCTGCTGTTCCTCCAGTGACCGCTTGAGGCTCCAGAAGCACCGGAAGTACTGTGTTAGCAGACGGGAAAAAGGCCGTTTTCAGAGCCGTGATCGTATTTAAAGCCTGGTACAAACTCTGTCTCCCGTCTGTTTCGCTAATTTTGCTAACGTCTCCCACTGTGAGGGGGTGAATGTTTTTCTAACTCGGCCGTTTGGAAGATATTAGGACTAAGAGCTTACCCAATCAGAGCCACAGCTCAGATCACGTGACTGACGGGCGCCCAATAGCTGAGAGTTTGGGCACTCGTCACTCGTCCCATTTCCAATATGGCTGCGCCCGTCGTTTAGCCTCAGAACAGAGCTGCAGTAACAGACGGTGACGTCACGGAGACTACGTCCATGTTTTATACAGGCTATGAGTCCACCCCCGCGGCTCTTACCCGACTGCTGGTTGCGGTCCGCCCGGAAAAGAAGCCGGCCATCGATCTGGAAGGCTTGATCTGGCATGCTGTCATTTAGCCAGGTTTCCGTCAGACAGAGTACTGCACAGTTCCTCATCTCCATAGAAACCCCCAGTCTCAAAAGAAGCAGGTCCATCTTGTTGTCAAGGGAACGCACATTGGACAAAAACAGGGAGGGAATCGGTGGTCTCCCGGCGTTAGCCTTTAGCCTGGCTAGCAGCCCACCCCGTTTACCTCTCTTCTGCTTCCGTGCACACCGCTTCCTCTTGCCCCCTGCCCGGCGAACACTCTCACGCCAGACTGAGTCTGATGTCCTCAGGAGGTGCAGTCTGCCCAGCAAGGCCCTGAGACTGTGTCCGGCTGTTGTTGTTTTTGTTGTTGCTGTAGTTGTCATCTTTGCAGTTGATGTGTATTCAGCCGAACCATCCCTTATTTTCATGAGTTCTGTTCGGCTATATCTTTTACACTCGTTTTCATAAGCAAAAGTGCCAAGGCTGGCCTCAGGACCAGCCAAAAAAGAGCTGGAAGGGAGCTTGTCCCCTGGAGCAAAAGAAGCCGCTGCACTTCTGCGCGCCGCCGTCACTTGAACGTCTCCTTCTGTTTACTGCAGTAAATCAGTAAAAGTCTGACACTAAGTGGTGTTGATGTGTTGTTTTGTGATGTTTAATGACTGAAGAAGTCTCCATGAGTCTGCACGTCCTGTCTGAAAATATTTACAGTTCCACATGTGGAGGTTTCACTGTTGTTTACAAAGAGTTAAACACTTTAGGCTCAGTTCACCGTCTTCACCAAGAGGAACAGAGATGTGATCTGAAATTATGATAATATTATCATAATATTATGATAATATTATCATAATATTACGATAATCCCGCGGAGAAGAAGCGAAACTGGCGGAGTAATAATTAAAAAAAACACGGTAACTTCAGGAGTTTCACCTTAAAGCACCGAGTCTGTGAGAAACTGTCAACATTAAACCTCCTCTGATATTTACAGACATGTAAGAAGAGAAAGGTGTGAGACTTACCTGAGAGAAAAGTGAGCAGCAGCAGAAGTGAAGGCCTCCTCATGACGAGCTCTTCAAACTCAACACAAACAAAGATTAAAGCGATTAAAAATCCTTTCAGAGAGAGTCTGTGGAGAAACCATAGACTGTATAAAACAGTCCTAATATCTTCCAAATGGCCGAGTTAGAAAAAAATTCACCCCCCTCACAGTGGGAGCCGTTAGCAAAATTAGCGAGACAGACGGAGACGGAGTTTGTACCAGGCTTTAAATACGATCACGGCTCTGAAAACCTTTTCCCCGTCTGCTAACCCGTCTTCAGGTGTTTCTGGAGCCTGACGCAGTCACTGGAGGAACTGCAGCTTTTTGCTCTTCACTGTTGTCTCATTTTTCAGACTGGAAGTTGCTGCTCGGTTCCCGCTGTTTTTTATCCCCTTCTTCGTCTTCTTCTTTATTTCCGGCAGCGTAGACGCAGCAAAGGCGTATTACTGCCCTCCACCGGTCCTTACCAGGGGTGGACTGGCCATCTGGCATACCGGGCAATGCCCGGTGGGCCGACCGTCTCATTTGGGCCGACTGACACTTTTTCAATGTGGCGTGAACGGCCCGTTAAAGCAGTATATCAGCAGACGAATGACACTGAACTGGGCCAATCACATTGTAAGACACCAATAACTTTCCCTTAAGTCCTGTCTGCATGGAGCATTCGGGGGGAACAGAATAAATAAATCAAAAATCAAAAAAAAAAAAATAAAAAAAAAAACGGCCCATGAAATCCGCTGGTCTGCAGCCCATTGGTTGTTTTCGTGCCCGAGAAGAAAAAAAACAAAGCTTTCCACACAAACGCTGCCAAATGTGCTGAATTTACAGATGTGTTTGTCACAGCAGGGCCTTAGAGAGTTTGCTTAAGATCTTTTACTGAAACATTTACGCATTTACATGACTGACCCTACTTGTTTCATTTGCAGCTCATTAACAAGCAGCTCCTCAAAGACAATGGGCCGATTTTTTGTCCCAGTCCAGCCCTGGTCCTTACTCATTTATTTTTAGCTATATCTTGTCATACACTCCCGTTTCATGCAGGAACTGCAGCACTAGTTTGGTTGTCATAAGGTGGTTCTCGCTATGGCTGAGTAAAGAAAAAAGAGATAAAACCTCCACTCCTATCTCTGTCATTCGCAGAAAAAGGCAGCATCTTTCTGTTCTGTATTGTAACGGATTGGGTGGGATGTTAATGTGTTATTGTGTTAAATGTGTTATTGTTACATGAATCACAGCTCAAGCCAGCAAGATAACCGGTTCAGCCCAAACTCCACTATCCCATCTGTATGATCGCTCTGTGATCAGGAAAGCCACCCTGATCACAGAGGACCGGTCCCATCCCCTCCATCAGTCCTTCAGTCTCCTCCCATCAGGCAGGAGATACAAGGTCCCACTGGCCTGGAAAACAGTATATAAAAAATCATTCATCCCAACGGCAATCACAGCCCTCAACAGCAAAAGTACCATAACCCAGTAGTTTTAGTAGTATTTTTTTTTTTTTTACTCTGGTCTTTTAAAGTTATTGTTATGTATGTGTGTACTAGTATGATGGGGAATGTGTGAATGTGTGTCTTTGATGCAACTGAGGCCTATCATAAGATGAATTTCTGTCACCTTTGTGTCAGACAATAAACTTCTATTCTATTCTATTCTATTCTATTCTATAGTTATGGATGTGAATTACGAGTATAACAGGAGTTATGTGTGTTATATTCATAAGTTGCTGTATGTTTCGGATTTCCAAGGGTCAGTGAATGCATCACAAGGAGGCGGTTCAAGTGTGTGTTTTTGGTGTGGGGGTTTTTCCTGTGTGAGGGTAGTCGGATTCCCTGAGGCTGTTCGGAAAAGCACTGTTATGATGTATCGGCGTGGTTACGGCCTACAGTGACCAGTTTAGGTCTTAAATAAACTGTCGACCTGAGACCTCTTCAGTTTCGCCTTTCCCTGATGTTACAGTATCTATTGCATTCTAGGAGGACATGTTTTACTGTCTCTGGTTGCCCACACTGACACAATCCTGTGTCATGTTTCCCTATTGTTGATAAGTAATGATTTAGTCCACAATGTCCCATTCTTAATCTGCTGATCTTAACTGCATCTCTACGAGGCTTGATGTTACAGCTGCACCTACTTTTCACACTAGGTTGAATTGTGAAATAATGTCTCCCCCTATCCTCTCTCTCCCAACTTTGTTGCCACTCCTTTAGTAATCCCTCCTTTATCAGTCCTTTCATCTCCACTCTCCCCAGGGGCTTACTGATACTTATTTCCTTTTTCAAGCTTTCTTTTGCAAGGAAGTCTCAGAGAAACCCCTGAAGAAAGAGCAGAAACTTAAACGTCACTGAAACAAACTTCTGCAGGGCAGGGCCGTGATGCCTTCAGGTCCGCGGAGAGGGTCGGTTAATAATCACATGACTCTATCAGCTTTAATATGGAATTGTTTGTAAATTTGCACAGGTGTGTGTATTAGTGTGTATTTGTTATAACAGACTGCTTGGGTCGTTATTGTTGGGGGGAAACGTGTTACTACTGTATGAGCTGTTGTGTGTTTCAGAGTTACGAGGTTCCGTGAATGCACCACTGCACGCCTACATTTACACTGGTTTCTGAAAGAGTTGATCTGTGATGTATTTGCCATAATTATGACCAACTTTAACCTGGTTTAGAGTTAACAATGAACTGTTGGTGCCAGGGAAAATAAAATATAATAATAATAATATAAAATAGTTTATGGGGGGGTTAAGGGGGGTGNCTTAAAGCATGAAAAAAAGTTTTCAATTTTTTTTCTTCAAATATTTGTAACGGAACATTCAACTTTAAAAAAGAGTGAAATTAATGTAAACAGAACTATTTTTTTGTTTGACTTCCTTTCTTTCTTTTTTTTGTAATTTCATGAATAATCTTTTTTTAATGCTTTGCGAAACATTTTAACTCTCTGTCATCCATTTTAACACTGAATAATTTATAGTTATTACGCTGTTTTACCCTCAAATGTTTGTCTATAACTTTTTTTTTTAATATATATGTTTGGAAAAAGAATTGGAAATATTTTTTCAGGCCCCAAGAAGAATAAAAATATCCTGACACAGACTAATATGAATTTCCACCACATGAACCATTGAATTTAGGAGTAAATAACTTTTAAATAGGTGTAACTGTAGTGACCACTATGACCACAGGGTTAATATCAGTGTAATTTTATTCTGAAAACCCAAAAAGAGTTAGGAGCCTCTACCAAAGACCACAAATAAGCTTCATAACAAACATTTATTTACAACACTCCCCAAAAACATCTGAGTAAAGGCAACAGAAATAATGGATTAATTTCTGCCAATAAAAAGTCCAAATTAGGGGGCAAAAGTTGAAATTTTTGCCCCCTAATTTGGACTATTTATCTCAAAGTTTTGACTTTATTATATCAGATGATGAGAAAAAAAATCACTGGCATAAATAAGTTCAGACATGTTTATATCAGATATTTAACTAATGAATTTCTTTAACAGCTAATTTGTGTTATACTAATTGATATACCATGATAACAAGTAAAAATAACTTATAGTATTTTCGTGTAGCTGACTGGATTTTCTTTCATCAAAATAAAATAGACAAAGGGAGGAAATTCATGTTTTAATCTTTTGGGAATCTAACAGAAGTGAAATCAGAATTTTAAGTTTGTTTTTCTTTCTTTTTGGATTGCTTGCAAAATTTCAGAGTTTGTAGTTTCTTTTTCTTTGCTTCATATGTTCAACAGTTTTTCAAAATAAACATTTTTAATCAATCAATTATTGGTGAAAGGTTTTAGTGGAACAAATCTTTCTTAAATTAGACAAAAGAAGCGTAAAGAAAAAAAAAAGAGTGATTCTTTTTGTTTATTAGCATCGTAGCTACAAACACGTTTATTCCTTTTCCACTTTAAATTACAGTTTAGTTCAGATGTTATCGTACAGAGAAAATCAAGGATGGAAAAGCAGAAAATAAATCTACACTTCATGGTTTACAGACACGTTCAGATGAGAAAGAGGAATAATCTGCCGCCGTGATCCCAGTTTTTTATGACGCCTACAAAGATTTTAGTTAATGAAAAAGCTTCTTCATGCTTCAGCTCGACTGTGAAACTTTATTTCTCTAAGGAGGCGAAGGAAATAAACTCCAACCAGAGGATCAGAGTTTCTCTTCAGTCACTAAAACATGTTTCCAGAGGGAACAATAAGAAAAGCAGAACAAAGGTCAATTAAAACAACACGTTTGATAAATAACAAGTAAAACATCAGAAAATTAAAGATGTACAAAACATTGGCATCAAACAGCGTGTAACAGAAACGAAGGAAAGTCAAAGAATAACTGCAAACTCAAACTCAGACGTCAGAGCAGCTGTTGTTTCTCTCCAAAGGGAAATATGTTACAGAGGATTAATGAGGCTTTAAGCTTCTTTAGCGTTTTTTTACACCCACACATTATGATGCTTCCCCGTCTGAATCACAGAGAAGAGAAGCAGGAAAAATGTGGAGTTCTCACATCTTCTTCTTCTTCTTCTTCTTCTTCTTCTTGTTTGTGTTTTTCTCAGTGCACCAGCTCCAGCTGGCTGGTGGAGAAGGGCAGGACGCCGCTGACGTAGTAGGCGATGCCCAACGAGAGCAGAGCGATGACCACCAGCAGCAGCAGGACCCTCCAGAAACCCAGGTCCTCCACAAACTCCTGCCAGGTGGTTCTGAAGCTGGACAGGACGCCCTCGCTGCTCTGGAGGTTCGGGTTCAGGAGAGAGTGGCTCTCCATCGCACTGAGACACAGAAAAACTACAGTGTTATTAAAAACTACAGCGTTATTAAACCACTGACACAGATAAACTACAGCGTTATTAAAAACTACAGCGTTATTAAACCACTGACACAGATAAACTACAGCGTTATTAAAAACTACAGCGTTATTAAACCACTGACACAGAAAAACTACAGCGTTATTAAACCACTGACACAGAGAAAAACAGAATAAAAACAGGGTTGGCTCAGTAAAGAGTGTCTCTCCATCGCACTGAAAACGAATAAAAACAGATTTATCTAACCCAGCGGTTCCCAAACTTTTCAGCCCGTGACCCCAAAACAAAGGTGGCAGAGACTGTGACCCCCACTATCCCCAGAGGTGACTGAGGCATAAGAAAATGTGCACGTAGGACACATGCACTAATAAGGGTATCCAAACATGGGCGTCATGACAACACAAGAAAGAACAACAGCCTGAAAACCATGTTATGATTTTACATGTAACAGTTTAATATGAAATAAAAGCAGAATATGTCAAAGTTATTTCTCTGTAATTTGTGAACGAACATTGTTGCAGTCGTGTGCAAACTCAATTTTGGTTCAATACTTTCATTTCCACATTAGAACAAGAATAATTCAGTTTAAGTAATAATCATAAACTGTAGCTCTGAGTAAACGTGAACATTGTTGCAGTCGTGTGCAAACTCAATTTTGGTTCAAAACTTTCATTTCTACATTAGAACAAGAATAATTCAGTTTCAGTAATAATCATAAACATGAACATTGTTGCAGTGCAAGTTAACTTTTTGGGATAAATGTTTCAGTGTTTATCTCACTAATGAAATGGATGGGCACTATGGAGCACAGCAAGTTCATTCTGGGTTTAATTTTGGAGACGGACACTCAGAGATCATCCTCCACGTTCACACAAGATATAGATTTATTTTTAATAAATATCAGGGCCAAGAAAGTCTTTTCACACAGGTAAGTTGAGTCAAACAGTGTTAGTACCTTAGTTGTGGTCTGGGACAGCTGTGGATATTCCCTCTACACTGAAATCATCTCCCCCACTTTGGGAACCCCTGATCTAACCCATCGCACTTTCTGATGTGACTTCAACTTCAATCACGGACTAAAACTCACAGAACCAGACGATAAAAAAACAAAATCAACAAATAACTTAAGAAATGCATTTCCTAGCAGCAAATGCGTTGAAATGCTGATGCTGAATGAGTGAAATGAGAAAACGACTGTATAAGCTTGAACTTAACGATGTGTTTTATTTGTGGCAAACCTGTGGTCTTCATGACTCTGACACGTGTAGAAAAGTGTGTGTGTGTGTGTGTGTGTGTGTGTGTGCGCTGACCTCTCGCTGTCGGCCATCTGCATGGTCTCCAGTTTGGAGTGAGCTCCTCTGTTGAAACCTTTCACCTCCTGCTCCTCCAGACCCTCCAGCAGACGGATGGCGTCCTTGTTCACGCCGCGTCGCTTCGCCAGCACCAGAGGAGTCGACCCGTTATGGTTACTGTAGCACACACACACACACACACACACACACACACACACACACACACACACACACACACAGAGCTGTCAGGAGAACAGGACTCTCAGAGAAGAAGTAAAGAGCGTCACCTCCTCACCAGATGTCGATCTTGAGCCCGTTGGACACCAGGAACTGGATGGTGTCCACGTGGCCGCACAGGTGCAGCGCCGTGTTGCCCTGATAATCCGTGGCCAGCAGGTCGGCTCCAAACTTGTGCAGCAGGCGACAGATCTCCACGTTCCCGCGGGCGGCGGCTAAGTGCAGGCCGGTGCGCCCCCTGTTGTCCCGGATGTTGGGGTCGCAGCCCGTCTCCAGGAGCCTCTTGGCGAAGGGCAGGTCTCCATCGATGCAGGCCTGCAGCAGCGGCACGTTAGTCTGCGACGAGTCGTTGATGAAGACATAGGACATGTCCGAGTGGGTGTCAGAAAATTCCAGCGTACCTGCAGCAAGAAACGAACAAAGACGACACGTTTCAGAAAAACTCTCCTGTGACTGACACCTGATTAAAAGAAGGAGGAAAATATTCCTGATGTAAAACCTAAACCTGTGAACAGAGGAGGAGAGAAAAGTTTATCTGTGAGATTTTCCACCGACAGGTTCATCTAAAGTGATTCAAACTGAGGATGATCGAACAGCGCCCCCCAGAGGTTTAAACCACACACGTTTACAAACTGGGTACGACAACAAGGCAGTGTTTCAGATTTAAGCAGCAACCAATAAACAGAGACGACTCTGCAGGGGAAGTCACCGCATGACTCAAAAAGCCATTTCAGCCTAAAACAATATAAAAGTGAAAACTGACTTTTCTTATTTTTGTCGTTGTTGCAAATAAAAAGAAAAATGAGATAATGATCAAATTGATAAAATGAGACTCAACATCTCAGCTTTTATGTGAAAATTTTGACGTTTTCTATTAAGAATATTTCCTTTTCTTTAAAAAAAGATTAAAAGAAAAATTCCCTCATAATTGTGGCTGTAATCTCAAAATTTTAAGATTTCTTTCTAGAAATGTCAATGTTTTATCTAAAATCTTCAGTTTATCTGACATACTGACCATATATTTCAAAATTTCTACATTTCATCTCAAAATTTCTCCTTTTTATTCCATAATTTTGAATCTTTATCTCAAATTTTAGGCTTTTTATCACACATTTGTCCTTACTCTCTAGTTTTTTATTTATTTAATTTAACAGTTCAGTGTTGACAATCTGTATAAATAAATAAATAAAATTTTGATATTTTACCTCAAAGCTTTCGCGTTTTATATAATATTTAGATTTTATTCAATATTTCTATGAGTTATTTGATTAATTAGACTTTTTACTTCATTATTTTGGAGCTTCATCTCAAAATTTCTCCATTTTATTCCATAATTTTGAATCTTTATCTCAAATTTTAGGCTTTTTATCACACATTTGTTCTTACTCTCTAGTTTTATTTTTTACTTAACAGTTCATTGTTGACATTCTGAATAAAATTTTAATATTTTACCTCAAAGCTTTCGCGTTTTATGTAATATTTAGATTTTTATTCAACATTTCCATGAGTAATTTGATTATTTTGACTTTTTATTTCATTATTTTGGAGCTTCATCTCCAAATTTCTCCTTTTTATTCCATAATTTTGAATCTTTATCTCAAATTTTAGGCTTTTTATCACACATTTGTTCTTACTCTCTAGTTTTATTTTTTACTTAACAGTTCAGTGTTGATATTCTGTATAAAATTTTAATATTTTACCTCAAAGCTTTCGCGTTTTATGTAATATTTAGATTTTTATTCAATATTTCCATGAGTTATTTGATTATTTTGATTTTTTATCTCATTATTTTGTAGCTTCATCTTAAGATTTCCACATTTTATATCTCATTCATCTTTAATTCTATGGATCAAAGTGTGGACTTACTGTACAAACTTTGATTCTTTATAATATTTGTGAATATTTTATTGTTTTATTCATATTTCAGCCTTTTATCTTCATGTAGCAGCATCACGGAGCTTTAAAAGACAAAAGTCATCAAACACAGACACTCATCCGTGCTCATGTTTTCTCTGACTCATTAAAAACATGTGTAAATATTTGTAACTTTCACTTTATTCAACAATAAAAACAGAAACTGTGTTTTTCTCGGAGCTAACGGTTAGCCGCAGTTAGCTCCGGAGCTAACGATGCTCGGAGCCGCTGGAGAATAAAGTTAAAGCTTCATGGAGGAAAAACTGAGACAAACACACACTTTAGACTCTGTAAGAGCCCACAGGTGAAACACTCACCTGTTTAAAGGTCCCAAATCAGCAGAAAAAAAGGATAATCTGCGTTTGTGTTGGAGCTAACGCTGCTAGCTGTGTTGTTGTTTTGATGCTTCTTCTTCGTTTGTTTAATTAAAGCAGAATCTGCGCTTTCGCGCCATCTAGCGTCAATACAAACGAATGGAAAATTACTGTGACGTCAGAAACACCGTTTAATTATATTAAATCTCTGATGAATCATGAATTATTAAAGTGTCTGGATTTTTCCTTTGAGTGTTTTTATTAGTTTTAAAGCATAAAAAAAGTTTTCAATTTCGTTTCTTCAAATATTTGAAACAGAACATTCAACATAAAAAAGAGTGAAATTAATGTAAACATAACTATTTTTTTGTTTGACTTCTTTTCTTTTTTTTTGGTAATTTCATGAATAATCTTTTTTTAATGCTTTGCGAAACATTTTGACTCTCTGTCATCCATTTTAACACTGAATAAGTTATAGTTATTACGCTGTTTTACCCTCAAATGTTTGTCTATAATTTTTTTTTTTCAAATATATATATGTTTGGAAAAAGAATTGAAAACATGTTTTCAGGTCCTTAGAAGAATAAAAATATCCTGACACAGACTAATCTGAATTTCCACCACATGAACCATTGAATTAAGAGTAAATAAGTTTTAAATAGGTGTAACTGTAGAGACCACTATGACCACAGGGTTAATATAAAAACTCAGGTAAATAAACTTTGTTTTGATGTGTTCAGTTATTTAAAGTACATCTATAGAAGTCAGTTACCGTCAGCTAAAAACTGAAATTAGACACTGACTTTGTTTTTGCCCGATGAAGCCAAAATTTTCAGATAAAAAATTTGAATAAATGGGATAAAAAGTAAAAGAAGAATAAGTTATTTCTTAAACATGAATATGTTTTCTCATAAATTTGTTTTTTTCCCCCAATTCTGAATTCATTATCTCAAAATTTTGACTTTCTTCACATAAAGTTTTGACTTTTTATCTCAAAATATCAATTTCTCAGAAACACACAAACGCAGGCTAAAGGCTAAAATGTATAATAAATACTTAACTATGAAATAAAAGCCCAAACATGGTAAAGCAAAGGCCAAAACATGAAATAAAGGCTAAAAATTTTAAATAAAGGTGAAAAAACAGCTTTTGAATGAAACAGTTTGATAAAACAGAATGAATGAGACACTGTGGTTAAGTTTAGAGTCTTTATTTCAAAGTGTGTGAGCACAAAAATGCAGTAACAGACCTGTTCTGAGCTCGTCCTGTACTGTTAGGATCCTCTTTGAGGAAATCTTCTCCGTCACTTTTACATTTGTTTACATTTGCATGAAACAGAGACCAAACTGACAAAGTCCTGTCTGTTCAACCACGAGTGAATACAATATACTTTCCATATAAAAACATCATCCTATAGGCATCTCCCCCATAATATTCAATGTACACATCTTTATCTTCCCAGTCCCTCCCAATGCAGTAAATAAACCAGGGGATATTATCATGACCGAAGTAAAATAATTACAATCTAGATTACAAAACGAAAACAGAGTAAGACACAGAGAGAACAAGGGAAACAGAAATGTGTCATAGTGGTTACACGTCACCAGCAGCTTCCTCTGCCCGGGAGAATAAAACAGAGGAGAAAAGTCTGAACCACACAATAATTCAGACCTGAAAACAAATTATTCTTCCTCTTTTTATCCAACGACAGAGAAGAGAACGACCGGGAATAAAAACACAGAATAAAGAGCAAACGGCATCATCGACCTTCGCTCTGACAAAAACTGGGAACACAGGAAGCTCCGTCTATGTACAGCAATAAAAATAAAAAATCTACCAGAGAGAGACAGTGTGTGTGTGTGTGTGTGTGTGTGTGTGTGTGTGTGTGTGTGAGATGAACCTTAAACTGAAAACACTTTGGTCACACTCTGAGCGCCTGCTGAGTCTGTTTCTCCTTTAATTTGACTTTTATCAGTTAATGACTTAATGTTGTTTCCATCAGTGCAATAATAAACAGAAGTGTTTCCCTACAGCTGAACGTTCGTTCTGTCAAATCCAGTTTTTATTTAAAGTGTTAGAGCAGCTGACAACTGAAAAAAAACAACATTCACTTGATGATGACAGCATGAAATTCAGCATTAAATCTGTCTGAAGGTTAGAAAATAACATCAGACACTCAAAAATTCAATTTGGCCTCAGACCAGTTTTCTGTGTATCTATGTTTTTTATTTCTTTGTATTAACTTCTTTGGATTAATGTAAATGCCTTGTTTAACGACCGCGATCTTAATTTTTTAGGTGTCTAATGTTGTTTTTTAAGAGTCACCTTCACAGAGTTTCAGTGCCAGGTTTCACTGTGGACAAACTGAAAAAATGAGGTTTGATAAACATAAACATGTCTTTTTGACTGTCTCCCATCGTTTTTCTAAAGAGCTGATTTCAGAGTCTTTGTGCCAAATTAATGCTTCAGCTGCCGAGAGGACGATGAAATAAACCGTTAAAAAGAAAAGTCAGGATATTGAAAAATGGTCACTATATCATATTTTGAAAAACCCAGATCTATGAGAGCACTAGGACCAAATTTCATTCTTTCATCACTAATAAATTCAATTCATGGTGATCATTTTTCAGAATTGCCTCATACCAATTTTTTCCCGAGCTGGCAGCCGTTTCTAAATTGTGTTAATGTAAAGTTTCCACAGTGACCGTCAGAGAGTATTAAAGCCAAACTTCTTTATTTCATCACTAAGTGATTGTTTTAGTGTAACCTGCTCAGCTGCTCAGTGTGGAGAGTGATCTCTGTAAAGTGGACTGTTGTGGTAAAATAGCACCATGAACATGAAACAGGAAACATTAAAGCTGGAGGAGCTTCATGACGTCACAGCAGCTCCAGCGCTCGTTCGTTCGTTCGTTCGTTCGTTCGTTCGTTCGTTCGTTCGTTCGTTCGTTCGTTCGTTCGTTCGTTCGTTCGTTCGTTCGTTCGTTCGTTCGTTCGTTCGTTCGTTCGTTCGGCGCCGCTTTCATTTGATAATGTTAAACTAAAACCAGGAGATGAAGTCGTCTGCTTGGATCAATCAGTTCATAGATAAATTCAGATTAAACCTCAGACTGTGTGAGAGCAGCGAGCGTGGCGTCCTGATCTTAAAGCGACAGTAACGTTTTACGTTTGACATGGATGAGAAAACTGTCTGAAGCTTGAGCCTGTTTCTTTCAAACACCTAAAGTAAAAGTCAAACAGTGTCGTTAATCTGAACCTGCACACAGTTAAACCAGGGTTTCTCAACCTGTGGGTCCTGACCCCAGTGGGGGTCTCGAGATGATTTGGGTAAAATTAAACTGATATTAAATTACTAAACTTCAGGCAGGGTTGTTGCAGTGATTTTCTGCTTCATTATTTTTCCAAAAATTGGTTGTATCAGCTAAGTTTGTGTAGTTTGTCAGAAAAAAGTTTCTGGTATTAAGACTTTATTTATTTCAAGAAACTTCATGAGCAAATTTTTCTGAATCTGTTTGCAGATTTTGGATTTTACTTGTTTCAATCAACTCAGACATCAATTTTTCCCAAAAATCAGACATAAAAACTTGATTAGTTTCAGTTTTTGCAGCGTGAAACTGTTTCTGCCTGAATGACAGTGTCAGATTTACAAAGACACAAAAATGGAAAAACAGAAATGTTGAAGAAACGTTCAAAATGAAACACGGTTGTTTTTCTCTCCACTGTTACATTTTTTTTTAATTAAAACGGGGCCATGACTCCAAAAGTTTGAGAACCACAGGTTTGACTTTACTCTGATCTGATTGGTCCAAAGCAGACGTCCAGCCTGGCGTGTTTCAGCGGTGCAGCGCCGTCCGAAGGGGGCGGCGCTCTCCGAGGTAGCCGAGAACGATCCTCGCCAAAAACCGTAACAAGTAAACAGACATAAAACATGAAACACAGAACATGAAGGATAGCACCATTGTCAGTGATAATGTGGAGAAGAGCGTTCACTCTGACGCTCTTTCTTTTCCTCTCTCCATCTCTTCTTTTTTTTTCCTAAACAAAAACTCTGAGACACCAGTGAAACATCAGTGAAACATCAGTGAAACATCAGTGAAACATCAGTGAAGCTCCGTTCAGTCACTCACAGGTTCTTTTTCTGTGGATTTCCTCATAAAAACCTCTTTGCTCTGAGGCGTGAAAACCTCGTCTCTTCCTCCACTAAAGGATTTTGCTGCAGACTTGGCAGCGGCTGGCTTTAGAGCGCTCCTGCCCGCCCTTCAGCGTCTCCTGACGCGGCGAGTACACGAACTCCTGTCCCGGCTCCACCGTGGTCAGCCAGAAACTGTACTTGTTGGCGAAGTAGTGACACGTGCCTTTGGCGCCGTTGCACTCGATGAACGGCGTGGCGCGGAAATCCTCCAGGCAGGAGCCGGGAGACACCAGGGACTGACCGCCGCCCTCAGCGCCCGCCGCCGTGTGCTGCACGGGAGGTAACACGCCAACAATTATCAGAGAAACATTCAGAGATAGAAGACAAAATTCTGACATAAAAGGTCAAAATCTTAGAAAGAAGGGTCAAAATAATGAGGGAAATGTTCGATTAGATGTTGAAACTGAGATAAAAATGTTCACATTCTGAGTTTAACAGCCAAAGTTTAGGGGTGAAAGACAAAATTCTGAAATTTAAGGTTCACATTTTGGGAAAAATGTTTAAAATCATCGAATAAAAGACAAAAATTTGAAACAAAGGTCATAATTTTGAGTAGAAAGGTCAAAATGATGAGATAAAAAAGTAAAACTGTTGAGAAAGAAAGTTTAAACTGTAATAAATTGTCAAACTTCAAAGATAAAAAGTGGAAACTCTGATGTAAAAAGTCGAAATACTGATACAAAATGGTCCACGTTTCTGTGAAATGTTTAAAATAATGAGAAAAAGGCAAATTTTTTTAGATAGAATGGTAAAAACCAAATTCAAAAGTCAGAATTTTGAGTTACAAGATAAAATTCTGAAATAGAAAGTCTAAATTTGGGGGAAATTTGGTGATATCAGACATAATTTTGGAAAAAAAGAGTGAAATTCAGAGAAAAATGGTCAAAATTGTGAGATAAGAAGTCAAAATTTTGACAAAGAAAGCTGAAAATCTGAGATAAAATGTCACAATTCTGATGTAAAAAATCAAATATCTGAAATAAAACGTTTAATTTTTGTGAGAAATGGTCAAAATAAGGTTGATTATGAGGTTAAGAGCCGCTGATGAAAGTTAATGTTTGTGAGGTTGTTACCATGAGGAAGGAGTATCCAATCCACAGACTCCTCCAGCCGGGGGGGCAGGTGGGGATGGTGGTGTCCTGACTGTGGACGGCCACAGCGTGGGCGGGGGCCTCACACACCGAGCACCTGAGCAGGTCACAGGGAAGTTAATGCATGAACAACCAAATAACAGATAATAAAAGGTAAGAGAGGATGTTAAAGCTGTGTCACAAGGTGGGCGGGGCCAACGGGGTGGGCGGGGCGAATGGGGTGGGCGGTGCTAACATGGTGGGCGGGGCTAACAGGGCGTACCTGCTGATGTAAGGGCGGATCTGGTCTTCAGCCACGGGCATCATGGGAATGGGCGCGGTGGTGGAGAGCCAGTAGGACTTGTCGTTGCGGCTGGCGTAGTAGCAGACCTCGTTGGGGGAGCAGTAGAGGAAGGGGATGGTGCTGAACCTGGGGAGGCACGACCCCGGCTGACCTGGGGAGGCAACGCCAAGACACGTTCAAGAAACAGGTACAAGCTTCACAACTTTCAGCTTTCAAAGCAAAACACCACTTTATCTCAAAACTCTAAGCATTTATCCCAAAAGTCTGACTTGATTCTTATCATCTTGACTTCATTTTATCAAATTTTGACCTTTTCTCCAAAGTCTTATTCTAATGATTCCACTTTTTAATCTCAGGGTTATAACGTGTTACTCAAAATTTGATTTAATAAATGCAAAAACATTCTGTAGCTAAGAAAACAATTTTGACTTTTTTTTTACTACTCCTGCCCCCCTCTTCTGTGGTGGTCTGTTTTTGTACCAAGGTCCTGGTTGTGGGCCTTGTCCTGCACCCCCCTTACCCAGGTCCTGGTTGTGGGCCTTCTCCTGCCCCCCCCTTACCCAGGTCCTGGTTGTGGGCCTTCTCCTGCCCCCCCCCTTACCCAGGTCCTGGTTGTGGGCCTTCTCCTGCCCCCCCCTTACCCAGGTCCTGGTTGTGGGCCTTCTCCTGCCCCTCCACGTAGAGCAGACTGTAGCCGTCCCACAGCTTGGCCATGCCCTGAGGACACATGGGAACCTGTGCGTCCTGGCTGTGCTTCACCAGCGTGTAGCCGATGCTGGCGCTGCGGCCGACGCTGCCGGGCGACCCGGGACGCCCCACCGTACCAGGAAGACCTGGGGGGGGGAGACCAGAAGCTCAGTCTTTATGGATCAAGACTTGGCGTGAACATGGTCATAGTTTAGGCATTAGACTGGGGGGTAAGACCTTGTTCTCCAGTGGGTCCAGGGAAACCAGGAGGTCCAGGGTCACCAACAGGCCCAGGCAGACCAGCAGGTCCAGTCCGGCCAAGTTTGCCCACACCGCCGGATCGACCTTTGGAACCTGAAGGTTTCAAACAGAGAATTATTTTCAACTCTTTAAGTTCCTCCTGTTTCTACGCTGAACTCTCCGATGTCTCTGTGACTTTTCTGGACTTTGGTCTGTTCAGGATCTGATCCAGTTTCAGGCAGACAGTAGTTTCCCCACTCACCTGGACGCCCAGGTAGACCGGGCTGACCGGGATCTCCGGGGCCACCTGGGGACCCGTTCTCACCGGGATAGCCCACTTCACCGTAGGGTCGCCTGAAGTCTGGTGGAGGCAGCGAGAGCGTGATCCCTGGAATTCCTTTACGACCGGGGGGACCTGAAACGGACAGACGGCGTGAGCGATGGGGGGGGTCATCATAAAAGAGTCAGGTCTTTATTCTCTGTGTGACAGTTCTCCTACCTCGTAGTCCCTTTGGTCCTTTCCCTCCATAGTAACCAGAGTCACCAGGGAAACCTTTAAGACCAGGACCTCCACTGAAGCCGGACTCACCGCGCTCCCCTGAAACATGGAGTCAGGTTTTTACCCGAATGTTTCTAATCAGAAAAGTTTCTTTAGTCCTGGTCTTAGTCAGACCTCACCTTTAAAACCAGGGCTACCAGACAGTCCTGAACCTCCGGGGAAACCTGACTCTCCTTTCCTACCAGGTGATCCGGGGAATCCTGGTAGACCAGGGTCCCCTCTGTCTCCCTGAGCTGTACCTGGACCTGGGGGACCTGGAGGACCTGGAGGACCTTGGAAACCTGGAGAGGAGAGGTTTGGAGTTAAGAAGAGAAACAGGCAGGAAGGAAAGAAGAAGAGGAGGAAATGTTTTACCATATTCTCCATCCAGTCCAGGGAGGCCAGGGTCTCCCAAAGGACCGGGAACATCAGATCCCACAGTGGGACCAGGAGGTCCGGGGCGTCCAGGGAACCCTGGGAGTCCGGGACCACCTGACACAAAAACAGAGCGTCAACTTTTGAAGGGAACTTTTATTCCTCTGTGACTTTCGTTCCTCTGATCTGGTCTGACCTGAAACTCCTCTCTCTCCTTTAGGTCCTGGAAAACCTGGACCTCCAGGGTAAGACACGCCTCTCTCTCCCTTCTGACCCGGGAAACCTGGAGCACCGGGAAGACCTCCCCCGCTCCCACCTGGACACAAACACAACATGAGAGTTAATCTTCATGGTCTGTGAACTGGCAGAAATGGGCTCCCATAGACGAAGGTTTAGCACCGGTTTTAAAACCACTTTCAGCCCTGGTCCTAAACCCAAAAACACATCACAGGAACTGAAGTAAAGAAAAACCACATCATATCAGACTCAGGGGTCTGATGTGGTTCTTGCCTGGAGTTCCGGGAATTCCTTTAGGTCCACCAAGTCCATTGAGTCCGTCCAGACCAGGGGATCCAGGTAAACCTGCAGAGACACCTGATGAGTTTTCTCTTCTCATTTTGAAATAAAAGCAAACTTAGACAGACCCCTCACCTTTGGCCCCAGGACCTCCAGGACCCCCAGGAATACCAGGACCCCCATCTGATCCACTTCTTCCTGGGAATCCTGACTGGCCCTTTGGCCCCGGGAATCCAGGAGAGCCTGTCGAGGAGAATATCAACCATGAGTCCTGTTATTCACCACCCCCCCCTTCAGAAAGTCTTCAGTCCCTCATCCTCACCCATAATCCCAGGACGTCCAGCTTCACCGGGGGTCCCCTTTGCTCCGGGGAAACCTGGAGCCCCTGGAAAACCGTTGTCCCCAGGGAGGCCATCGACGGTTCGGCCACCTGTGGAGAGACAACCACCGAGGTGAGAGTTTGTTTTTCTGCAGCGACGGCTCGGTTCATGAGAGGACAGAGTCTGAATGGATGCCCCCTTTTTCACAAACAAACTGAATCCCTGAGGCTCTTGGAGGAGTCAGGTCTTCAGTCTTCAGGTCTCACCTGGGAATCCAGCGTCTCCTGGCTGACCCTTGGCTCCAGGACCTCCAGGATATCCAAAAGTGTCTCCGGGCAGACCTGAGGAGGAGCACAGCGTCTGGGTGAACAGATCCATCACTTTGTCTGACTGAAGGGACCGGTTCTTGGTTTTGACTCTCACCTTTGCCTCCGGGACGTCCTGGTTCTCCAGGATTCCCGTTAAAACCCGGCGGACCATCATCACCCTGAAAGAAGTCACCGTCCATGAACCTCTCTGTCTAACCTCGCAGTATTTCATACAGGTCAGTTTTTATTGTTTGTTTCTTACCCGTGGTCCAGACGTTCCAGGAAATCCCATGATTCCAGCCTCTCCCTTTGGTCCAGGGAAACCCGGACTTCCAGGTCGCCCAGGAAACCCAGGATCTCCAGGTTGTCCTTTACTCTGCTCTGCAAAACCAGGGAGTCCAGGTAGACCCTGACGACCCGGCAGACCAGGCAGACCCTTGTCACCTGAAAGCAGACGCAGGATCCAAAGTTAGGACCAGATCAGACCTGAGTCCACAAACAGCGTCAGAGCTGGAACCATCAAACACGAAGCTGGGTCACCTCTGGGTCCGGGGAAACCGGGGAGACCATTGCCACCAGGGGTTCCTGGTTCTCCTTTTTCCACAAACTCTGACCTGTATGGAGGAGAGGGGGGGCCAGGGAGGCCGGGGTACCCTCGGTCACCTGCAGAAGAAAACACAGGGGGCGTCAGACGGATGGACATGATGGTTTGACACCTCAGAAAAATGAGCAACAGCTAAAATGTTCAGAGAAGTTCCAGTGGTTTTGTACATGGGACAGGTATTAGACATCGTCTTTTTATGTTTGGAGGTTTTCATTTCTCTTATTCATTCTCGCTCTCGCTTGTTGGTGTCTCTCTACCTTTCTGTCCAGGGAATCCAGGTCCACCGTTGAATCCATCCCTTCCAGGTCCACCGCTCAGCCCCTTACCTCCTGGAAACCCTGGGGATCCAGGGCGACCGGGCAGACCGGGGAAACCCATCAGTCCTGGGAAACCTCTCTCGCCTGTGAAGGAGCCACAGAGTCAGACGGTGCTGAAGTCCACGCACGTTTAAAAAAAGCCTGAGCATTAACGGAGGCCATGAGCAGCAGCTGACCTTTTCCTCCTGGGATTCCTGGGATGCCCTCTCTGGTTCCTGGTCCTGGGCCTCCTGGGGGGCCCCTGGGCCCGGGCGATCCTGGAGTACCAGGCAGTCCTGGGGTTCCCTTCATTCCAGCAGGTCCTGGAAAACCTGGGTCTCCTCTCTCTCCCTTACGACCAGGGAAACCTGGAAATGGACGGAAACAGACTCAGATAAAAATCTGTGCTTTCAGTCAGAAAATGGACGCATCCGTTAAAAACAGGGATTAAAACAAACAACAGTGTTCAGACTTACCCCTCGCTCTAAAACTCACTAACTTACCTCAGAAAAACCTTTTCAGATGAAGTCAGTTCAGTTATGTTATGGATTAGCACACACTCACACAGTTTATCAAACAGTTTAACGATGGAAACAAACTGGTTCCATCAGATTTTCTCTCTGCCTGGTTTCTGCTGAAACTGCACTCAGATCAAGGTCATTAAGGAACAAATCATCAGTTTAATGTGGCAAATATCAGACAGTTTAACTTTAGAAACTGAGGTGCAATTTCAGCCTGAGGTTTAATATGTCACAGCACACTATGCTCTACTGGTCACGCTCTTAAAAGAAGAACCATTTTCAAGGATACCAGAGAACCACTGGGTACCAGAGTACACCAGGACTACGCTAACAAAAAAAATCAAAGTTCTTCTTTTAAGAGAGGAGAAATGGCCTCTATGCTCTGGAACCAAACTTTAAGCAGGAGTCAAACAGTTATTGCAAAAATAATTCATCTACATCAGATCACACAGTAAATGAACTACGCTGGTTAGTGTTGACTGCAGAAATAAAACACATGAAATCACAGAAAAGCTCTTTTTTTCTGACCCTTACACCTGAAACACAAGTCTAAACCCACAGACCTGAACCAGAATTTAGATCCTGGTCCACTACTCCTCAAAACTTTAGTGATAAAATGACGTACGCCTGTGTTTTGGGGCTGACACTCTCTGTTCAGGCGACGACCTCTTTAATGTAATGTTTGGTAATGAGGGTGTTTGGTGTTTGGGGATAATCGGTGTTGGTGATAATTGGTGTTGGGGATAATTGGTGTTGGGGATAATTGGTGTTGGGGATGGACTTTGTTTCCTGTGAGGATCAGAAAAGTTGAGCAGACTCAGAGTTTGAGGATCACTGCAGAGAAGCGTTTTTTTCTTAAGCATGAACGGCAGAAGGATGGAGGGATGAAGAGATGGAGGAAGAGTCGCTCTCACCTTGGCAGCCTACAGCGAATGACCCAACACCAAGAAAAGGATGGAGGGATGAGAGGAGGGGTGGAGATAATGGTTGTGTGGAGAGGAAATGAAAGGAGGAAGACAGGACAAAGAGAAAAGAGGAGAAGAAGACATTCTTTGGGTGATGCAGAGTTTCAATAAACAACAACCTGAGGCGTCTGATTGGAGGATTGATGGAGGAGGAAATGAGAGGATGGTGAAGGTGGAGGAGGAGGAGGAACAGCCAGGATCAGCCCTGATCTGCTGGTCTTACCTGGGGAGCCGCTCAGCCCTTGGTTTCCAGGAGCTCCAGGTCGACCGGGGAACCCACCAGTGGGCTCACCTGGGGGTCCGGGAAGACCGGGAACGCCAGGAAACCCGTCCACACCGCGCTCCCCCTTCAGTCCAGGAATACCGATGCGTCCGTCACCACCTGCCGGGGGAGAAGCAGCGATCGCAGAGGTTACCGGCGCCCTCTGCTGGTTTACACCCCCCACCAACACCTCAAACGGTCTCTGTCTCACCAGGTGACCCAGGTCCTCCAGGCGTCCCAGGCTCGCCCTTGTCTCCAGGGAAACCGGGCAGACCGTCCCGTCCTGGACTTCCTGATGTGGCTCCCAGAACGTCTCCAGGCTGACCTTTGGCTCCAGGTCGCCCAGGAACGCCATCCTTCCCCCTGCCTCCATCGAAGCCCTGACCTGGGACACCTGGAAGTCCAGGATCCCCTCTGGGTCCAGGGAAACCTGCGAAGAACGACACAAAGGTTTGTCCGTGTGAAAGTCTTCGCTCTTCGTCTCAGGATCACTAAGAGCCAATCAGAAGCTCACCTTGTGGTCCAGGCTGGCCTCCAAAACCAGAGTCTCCTCTTTCTCCTTTGGCCCCGTCAAACCCTGGACGTCCAGGGCCGCCTGGTAATCCGGGTTGTCCTTTAGGACCTGACAAGTTGAGAAAGGTGAGATTTCACATCCTCAAACCCTCAAACCATCACTCTGAAGAATTCTGGGAAAGGAAAAGTGTCGTTGACGCCTAAAAGAAGAAGTTCTAACTTTCTGATAACGACTCAAAGACCTGAAACTCTGGACTGAGAAGAAATAAAGCTGAAGTGTCAAAGTCAGACGGTGTCGTCCATGATCGAGGGAAACATGTTCAGATGTTTATTTTGTGGATAAAACCCAAAGACACGTGAGGCAGAAAAAGTTCAGACTCCATATTTGAAGCTGTGACGTGTGGACGCCCACCTGGTCGTCCTGGTACACCGGGGTAACCGGGGTCTCCTGCTTCTCCTGGGATGGTGCAGGGCAGCACTTGTCCTGGCATTCATGGAAACGTTAGAAATCACACACCCTGAAGATTGAATCTACACATTTCTATAAATGTTTGGTTTATCAACGTTAAAGTATCAAACAAAAACTTCAGATAGACGTTTAAACAAATCTATCAAAGTGTTTGAGTTTAAATGTTCAAGAATGAGTTTTAACCAAAGCTTCACACAGAAACACTTTTTTAACCTTTAACACATTCAGAAATAAACTTTATTTCTTTCACTCAACAACAGTTTTTCCAACCATCAGCCAGTAAAGTTCATGAATGTCTTTGGCAGCTTTGATTGTCTGTCGCCTCATTCATGCTGTCATCGCCTCTCACTGCGTCATCAGTTTCTCATTAGTGGAGGATTATTGGAGGTGGGAAAAAAGACGGTTGTTATAATTAATCTCACTGTTTGGGATCAGTTACTGTTTCTTTTATTGGTCCCTGTCTGGTTAAAAGCTCGTAGCAGAGGCAGAGATTGGAAACATGCACCAGGTTTCAGCAGCTTTGTGTGTTTGGAGGAAGAATCTGAGACTGAATCACGGACGGAAACGTGGAAACGCTGAGACACTGAGACACTGAGACACTGGGAGCTCAAACCTCCCATCAAAACAACGATGCACAGAAAGTTTTCTGGATTCACTGGGAACACCAAACAGTGTCGGTGATCCAAGTCGCCGAGTGAATGTTTTAGAGCAGTGATTCCCAACCTGTGGTCCGTGGCCCCCTGGTGGGCCGTGAAGGTATTGCAAGTGGGCCGCCAAATCATTTCCTAAATAGTCTGATTTTAGTGGAGTGTAATTTATAAGATTCAAATGTACAAAATAATATTTTAGATGCTAAAACTCAGTTACGAACGCGGTTAGGAAATAAAAAATGTTCAGATAAAACACGTCCACTAAGAATGTGTGTTCTTACCACTTGGTAACATGACCCTTAACGTATTAATGATCCAATATGTAAAAAAAAGATATGCACTAAAACCCAAAATGTAATAGCTTGTCAAAAATGTAGCAAGAGTGTGAAGCCAGAAATGCAACAAAAAGAATATATTCAACGCCAAAATGTAATAACTGACAAACTTTTAGTTATTTTGATTTGGGCTCAGAATCTGTTACATTATCAACCAGTTATTGTGTTTTGGGATTTATTACATTTTTAAAATTACATTTCAAGCTCAGCACTTTTGTTACCTTATCGACCAGTTACTACATATCGAGTTTCATTACATTTTGGGTTGTTGTTACAAACGGGTTTTTAATAAGGCATTTTATATCCTCTGTTCTTACTGGGTCAAAGGTGCCGCAAACATTTTTGAGACTTGAAAGTTTGAGCCCTGAGTTGGAAAAGTTTGGGAACCACTGTTTTAGGTAAAAGTCAAAATTTTTTGAGAGTAAAATGTTTAAAAGTGTGTAATCCCCTCTTCTGTCAAAGTCAAATGTTTGCAGGTGTGGATGGTACAGGTTTTTAATTTGGGACCTGTTCTGGTTTTAGTCAAAGGAAACTGTGAGATGTAAAGAAACAAAAAAGAAATGAGCTGCTCTAAGTTTCTAACAACCAGCACCACGTTGTGGGAACTTTTACTTGTCTGTGTTGTGAACCCAAAGTTCAAACAGGAGGCCAGTCCAAACCTTTTTTTGTGACTCATAACGCGGGTCACAGCGCCCCCTGTTGGTCTAAAGCCTAAACTGCTCTGTCTGGACGTGGTCTCTATCCAGGTTTGGTGAATCCACCAGGGACCAGGTTTCCTGACCCCGGTCGAGGCTTTTTCTCCCAGACTCTTTCTGATCTGGCTGGTGGATGAAAAAGTTAGTTACCCACCCGTTCCCTGTCCGGCGTCATTAACCCCTCCACAGCTGTTTTCACCTGGACAGGTACACATGCACATGGACGGTGAGGGGGCGAGGGGGGAGAGAGAGAGAGAGAGAGAGAGGGAGAGAGAGAGAGAGAGAGAGAGAGAGAGAGAGAGGCAGCATACAAAGCCAGTCAGGGTCATTTGCATGCGCCGGTTAAGCAATTAAAATGTTTTTGTCATTGAATAAATCAGCAACAGTTCATTCAGTTAAGGCAAAGCAACATTATAAAGTTTGTTTTAATGTCAATACGGCTTCAGTAAAGTTATTCCACTCAACCACCAGGAGAGAGAGAGAGAGAGAGATATTAGAGATGAATGAATGAATGGAAGTAGAGGTCGAATCCTCTCTTTCTCTCTCTCTCTCTCTCTCTCTGCTCAGCTGAGCGACAATAACCTTCAAAATTAGAGCAAATGAATCATTGTTGAGTGTCAGCGTCATGGTTTGAGAGCAAACATTCACACTGAGGAGGAGGAGGAGGAGGAGGAGGAGGAGAGGCAGCTGGACTTTGTGTCGTTCAGTCTCAGAGAAGAAGAGAAAGATGATGATGGAGAGAATAACGGAGGTCTGGAAGGATGAAGCTGGTGTCTTTACATGTTTGTTTTTCTTCTGTTAGTCGGTTGGAGGATGTCAATTAAATTTTATTAATAAAAAAGTTAATTATTATCATTAAAATTCTGTTATTATAAGTTAATTAGTTATGTATGTGTGTATGTAAACATATGTATATGAATGTATGTGTATATGGGTAAATGTACAGGTATATATAGGTGTGGAGAATGGAGGCTTTTCCAAGAACCGGTCATTTATTTTATTTTTTTTCCTGTTAAATGTTTGTGTATATTTTCCCCTGAACTGTGTGTGACTGAGCTGCTGTTTTAATATAAGACACATTTCAGATGTAGCATCTGACAATAAAATATCATCATCATGTGATCATCCAACATGCTGACGTCAGACGCTCGCCAGCCAAACGACCAATCACAGTAAAGTACAGACACAGCTGATGATGATGTCACGTAGGTTTGATGTGGAAGGTAAACGTCTGTTTACAATAATGAAAGTTAAAATGCTTTAAGAAGATTAAAGATGGTTAAACTTTTCTCTAAGTGTTAGGATCTGAACACCAGCATCATCCTGTGAAACCAAACATGATCAGAGTTTTGTTTTTCTGAGTTGTTGTTTCTTGATCTGAGACTGAAGGAGCACAGCAGCTGTAGCAGCTGTAGCAGCTGTAGCAGCTGTAGCAGCTGTAGCAGCTGTTCCAGTCGGCGTGAAGCTGCTCAGGGTCAACAACTATCAGAGCTTTGTGATTATTGGCTGCAGAGAGTTTAAGCACATTAATGGAGACCATTAATCAGAGTTAACAGGTCGCTGCTGCAGCCCAGGCAGGAAGGAGTCCCACAGGGGGACAGCGCCCCCCGCAGGACACGCCAAGCTTTGGCTGCTTTGGTCCAGGAGCCGGGACCAACCGGGACCAACCGGGACCAACTGGGACCAACCGGGACCAACCGGGACCAACTGGGACCAACCGGACTGGTTTGTCCCCTTTAAAGGTCTGAGAAGGTTTTCAGGTGTGAAGATGAGGACGCTGTGTTTACTTCATGGAGCTCGGGGGGGAGGGGGGGGGGGTGTTTGCCCCCTGGTGGTGAGAGGGTGACATCACACAAAAACACACACACACACACACACACACCGCACACACACACACACACACACACACACACACACACACACACACTCCAGCTTCTTTCTTCCTCTTCTCTGGCCCGGCCCTGCCCCCTCCCCCCCCATCACTCACCTCGTGGTCCAGGTAAACCAGGTTGTCCTGGCAGACCAGGTATACCAGGGTCTCCATCAGGTCCACGAAAGCCTGGAGTCCCAACGAAGCCCCCACCCGGCTCCCCAGGACTACCAGGAAGACCTTTAGATCCCGGGAACCCTGGGAACCCTTTCTCTCCAACCGTCCCGAAGCCGGCGTCGCCCTGAGGGGGGGGGGACAACAACGTTTGTCTGACAGTTCCTCATGTTGGACCTGAGGAATAAAACCTGCACTCACCGGGGGTCCGGGGGCCCCTGGGAACCCGGGTAGTCCATCTCTCCCAGGTTTTCCAGTTTCTCCTGTGGGTCCTCTGGGTCCGGGGGGGCCGAGCTCGCCCTTCACCCCCAAACCCAGGTTGGGGTAGAAAGACGCCCCCTTCTCTCCTTTGCGACCAAAGTAACCTCTCTCACCGGCCCGACCCTGGAACAGAACCACCCACAGGATCCTGGTCAGCTGAAGTCCACCAGAGACAAACAAGACCACCAAGACCACCAGAACCACCAAAACCACCAAAACCACCAAAACCACCAGAACCACCAAAACCACCAAGACCACCAAGACCACCAGAACCACCAGAACCACCAAAACCACCAAAACCACCAAAACCACCAAGACTCACAGGAGAACCCTGAACGCCTCCAAAACCAGGGGAACCAGGGTCGCCAGCTTCACCCTTTCGACCCGGAAACCCAGGAGCACCGTTACTCCCTGGGACTCCAGGCAGCCCGGTTAACCCAGAGGAGCCCCCCCCCAGGCAGGCACAGTCCCCGGGGTCACCTGGAGGAAGCAGAACCGTGAGTTAGTGCAGTTTTAACTTCACTTCAGGAACACTGAGCTGCGTTTGAGTTTTCAGTCAAACTAAAACTCTGACAGGTTTTTTTTCTGGATCCAGGTTTGATGGTCCGGTACCTCTGAAGCCTTTGAACCCGGGGGTGCCGGGGTCTCCTCTGGGACCAGGAGTCCCAGGAACTCCAGGTGTGCTGGTGGCGGGACCATCAGGTGAACCTGAAACACACACACACAGGAACACACACACAAACACACGACTGCAGCGTTAGATCAGTTTGACCTTAAAACCAAACTCAGACAGGAAGTGAGTGTTTGAGGTTTGACGTCAGACTAACAGGCATTTTCTGACCACGAGAACTTGGACTGACGCTCAATAAGAGCTTCGTTTGTTCTGATTGGACCAGGTGTTGTTGAACTTTCAGGCCAAATAACTGAAGCTGTGAGTTCACACCAGCTTCAAACCCAAGAAAAACCCAAAGGAGTGAATAACGCTGCGTTTTCAGCCCGGTGCATTTATCTCTGATGTGGTGGATCGTTCTCTGAGCGTCTCAGGGCGACTTCTCTGTTCCTGAATTTGTGGATCATAAAAATACTGAGCGACAGGTTTAGGTCTTTAGGAACAGAGGAACGTTTGCTGATCATTGTCCAAGAGTAAAGGACGTGTAAGGAAACGACAAATAAAAACCACACGGTCCACCATCCTGTTATTGTTGTTGTTGAACGTTTGTTAAATTTCCCTCCCTCAGCTTCAGATCCTCAAACCACGAAAGGATCATGAGGGTGAAAAACATAATGGAGCAGCAGAGAATCGTTCATTTGCTGATTCAGGCAAAATATTCTTGTCCAATGTTCCTTCACCTTCAGAAAGTGTTGGTGCCAAATTTCATGTTTTCATCACCAAGTGAATGATTTTTTTCAGACAAACAAACTAAAAAGAAGAACTTAACATCAGGAGATGATGATAATTAAGGTGCTGATGTTCATTCAGACAGTTCAGTCCAACAGTTATGGAAAAGTGTAAAGAGCTGAAAGTGTCTGAATACTGAGTGTTTTTAGTTCGCACTCATGGAAACGGCTGATGTGGGTAAAACGGCTCAGTTTGATGAACTAAATGGTCTGAAAATGCCTTTTTGAAAGTTTTTAATCCCTGAGCAGTGAGAGAGCAGCTCAGTGTGAAATCAGAATTAGTCCCTTTGCTCTGAAAGAGTTCGGCTGCTTGGCAAGATGACAGATGCTCACTTTGATAAAAGCGTAAAAAACATGTTTATATTTGATGAGAATATAAAACAGAACGCTGCTTCAGTGATTTTACGTGGACCATAATGACGGTGAGACACAAACAAAGGGAAGAGGTGATGAAGAAAAGAAACCAAAGCTAAAAACTCATCTTTAGGATTTTAAAGAGCAAGAAGAAGCAGGAAGAACTGTTGGATCATCTCTGCAAATCTTCTTCTTCTTCTTCTTTCTTTGTTTGTTCTGGAAAAGGATCAGGGCCACTGGAAAAAAATATGATCCAATGATTTTTTTAAAGTTTAATCTGAGAAAAAAAGTCATATTCTGAGAGTAGAGTCAGAATCAGAGTAAACTTAAAGAAAAAGAAATTATTGGACGTTTTTGTATCTTTATTTTTTCCCAGTGGCCCTGATCCTGGTCCTCGGTGTGCGCCCTCAGAGAAAACCCCTGAAAAAAAAAAGCCCTGCTGCCATGCATCATGTCCAGGTAAAATCAGTGAAGCAGCAGCGACACCTTGTGGCCAAAGATGAGAAAGCAGCTTGGAGTAGAGAGCCTCCCATCCAAGTCTGAAGCCTCAAAGCTCCTCTCAGCTCTACTTACCACCGCTAACGCTAAGGCCAACGCCAACGCCAACGCCAACGCCACACCCTCCACACAGTTTAGCGTTAAAGCTTTTCAGGCTCAGGTTTGTTTTGCTGAGATTTCTCTGTCAGTAGCCGCAATATTGCCACGGTAACCATGGCAACATGGCGGCTTCTAAGATACCTGCCTTTGGGCCTGGGGGAGACCTCGGGGTAGATGACGCAGGGACCCACAGCCAGGCCTTGGAGGACATTAGATCATGGTGTTTAGACACAAACACCGGCTTTAGGAGACGTTCTCAAACGGCTCAACAACAAAATTTACACCTTCAGACTTTTAAAGAGCTTCATCTCTGAGACAGGAAACATTTCCAGAAGTATCTTTAGCTCTTTGGGACTCAGACTTCAATCAAAACTCAACTTTACTTCACAACACGTCAAACACATCTGTAACAGCTTCAGCCCCAGACTCGCTCTCATTGGTCGACCTGAGGACAGAACCCGAGGTTATGATTGGTCCACGTACTGGTTGGTCCCTGAGGTCCAGGTGGTCCTGGGAGTCCTGGGAGTCCTGGAGAGCCAGGAAGTCCTTCCGCACCATAACTAGGACTGCCCGGGTTACCCTTCTCCCCCTTTGGCCCCGGGGTCCCTGGGAAACCGGGGGCCCCTGGACGACCTGGAAAAAAACAGCGGATCAGTTCAGACTCATAAACTGAGGTAAAAGCATCAATACTCAAACTGTGTATCCGGATACAACACTACTTTACTGTGGTGATGATACTATGATGCTGGAAAATGTTGCAGAGAACACGAAGTTTCAAATGTGTGATCTTCATTTTAACTGATGGATGTTTCCTTCTGTAGTTTATGCTTCAAAATATTGTTCCACTTGTTGTTTCTTTTGTGTTTTTTCCTCAGAAAACCAAAACTCAGACCCTGTACTTCAGATTGGGACTAAACTAAAACATTCAAAGATTTCAGTACCTGATCCAAATCCTCCTCCAAACCCAGGCAGACCTGGTGCTCCTGCGAAGCCTGGGGGTCCCTGGTCTCCACGGGGGCCGGGGAGACCACCGAAACCCGGGGTACCTGGGGGTCCTGGGTCCAATCACAGAGCAGAAATCAAACATTTGTTTTTAAGTGGTGAGTGACTGATCTCAGGGTGTTTGAAGGTTTGATTCCCGTGTGTTTGGTACCTTGAACAGATGTTCCCAGGTCGCTGACGTAGGCGGGGGGACCTGGAGGTCCCTGCTCTCCCTGGTCGCCCTGAAGAACAAAAAGGCGTCAGACAGGTGTCGGCTTTACCTGACTTCACAAAAACACAGACAGGAACAGGTGTTTACCTTTGGTCCGATGTACCCGGGTTGCCCGGAGAAACCGGGGTTTCCTCTCATCCCCTGTGAAAGGACAAAGATCTGTGAGATGAAGTTTCAGCCTCCAGGCTTCTGTTCCTGTGAATGACGCCTGGTTCTCCCAGCCCAGCGTGACCCTAAACCTCTATCTTCTCCTCTGTTCTTCCTAAACAGTGAGTACATTTCCCAACACACGATCTTCAGAGTCTGTTTCTACTTTCAGAGACACCTGGAGACTGTTCAGGAAACATTTAGCACAAACCAGTTTTCTCCTGAGGAGGCAAACGTCCTGTTAAACTGCGTCACTTTAACCCCAATATTCATAACGACTAAATATGTGGAAGAAGTTTGTTCCCTGTAGGACTGATACAAGAAAGTTTCAGAACCAAATTTGGTAAAACTTTACACAAATTTACTCAGAATTAGGTAATAATCAGACAAACTTTTAAAAAATGTACTTTACCGAAATTATCCCCAATTTTCATGACAACTGGGTGAAAATAAGAATGTAACTTTTTAAAAATCAGGATCACAAAGACCCACCTGAAGTCCTGGAGCACCTGGAGGTCCGTTAAAACCAGGGGCCCCCTGCGGAGAAGAACCACCACAGAAGAAGAAGAGTTAAAGCAACAGGGACCAATGACTTTACATCAACAGATCTGGATACAGCAAAGATTAAGAAAGTCCAACAACGTTAAAGACTCTATAAAACAGGGAGAGGTTTCTGTGAAACAGCTGTGGGCGCTCACTCTTCCTCCGGGGTATCCAGGAATCCCTTTCTCTCCAAGTTCACCACGATATCCAAAAGGCCCCTGGGAGAAGAGAAACAGGAAGTTCACTCTCAGATCCACAGAAGTTTAAAGACAGAAAATAAAAGTGGTGAACACTCACAGGTCGACCAGGAGAGCCGGGGAATCCTCTGGATCCTTTACGTCCAGTTTCACCCTGTCAGGAGGAAAAGATCAGATTAAAGTCTGGACACAAACAAACACAGAAAAATCCTTCAGAGTTTGATCTTTATCCCTGAGACTGAGCAGACTCTCAGACCTGGACTCACCTGTGTCACCGCTCTGAACCAGAGACGGATCTACTTATTTACATCAAACCTTCAGACCGTCATGAAACCTTCAGACCATTATGAAACCTTCAGACCGTCATGAAACCTTCAGACCGTCATGAAACCTTCAGACCATCATGAAACCTTCAGACCATCATGAAACCTTCAGACCGTCATGAAACCTTCAGACCGTCATGAAACCTTCAGACCGTCATGAAACCGTCATGAAACCTTCAGACCATCATGAAACCTTCATGAAACCTTCAGACCATCATGAAACCTTCAGACCATCCCAAACCTCCAATAAGACGCTGTCAGAGCGACTCGGTCCAGAGGAACTCGTTGGGTCAGGATCACATGGATCTGGTTCTGGTTCTGGATCTTTAAAGTTCAGTAGAGTCTCAACAAACCTTCGTCCCTTTGTCTCCTTTGGGAAAACCCACAAACTCCACGATGCCGTTGATCATGGGTTGTCCAGGGTCGCCCGGCGGGCCCACGTCGCCCTGGTAACGCAACCAGGACACACAACTGTTGATGCTGCTCGAGGGGGGGGGTAGACGGAGCGGCGAGGGGGGGGGGTAATCGGAGCGGCGAGGATTAGGGTCACGGGGAGGGGGCGACTGCAAAAACTGAAATCTAAGAAAGTCTTGGTCTTAATTTAGTCGAAAATGTCTTCCACATGAAACTCACACAGACCAAGAACATGTTTTATTCTCAGACACTCAAAGACTAAAATTAACTCTGAATTTTTTGTTACAAATAAAAAAATTTGCTTGTCAAGTTTCTTGAAATCAGAATGTTTAATACAAGAGACTTTTTTTGTTTTACCCCGTTGGGAAATTCTTTTCTCTCCTTGGTAAGAACCAGGTTATGGAAGCCCATCCTAATGAGTTAGAGGAATAAAAGGAAAATTGGCATTTTTGAGATTTTTTTAGCCAATAATGAGTCAAAATTTGGGGGGATTTGAAATTTTTGGATAAAAAAAACAAACTCTGACACAATAAAACTAATATGGGCTGAATAGTCAAAATTCTGAGATGATTAGTCAAAAGTTTGGGATGAAGTCAGAAAAATAGGTATCAAGTTGAATTTTTAGAAAGAAAGTCAAAATTATATGACAAAAAGTCAAAATTTTGAGATAAAGAGACAAAATAAAGATAAAAAACTTTCTTAAATTTCAGTTCTTCACAGTGACCTGGAGGACGATCTTTGGACGACTGAGGCTCAGGAAGAAACTTCGACCGACAGGAAAAGAAACTTTAGGGCTGAAGACGAGAGACGGTTGTTTTAGCTCCACCTGGTGGTGGTTTCTCCTCCTTTTCTCCTCCTCTTCTCCTTGTTTCCTCCTTCTTTTCTTCCTCTCCTCCTCGTCTGTTTGCTGTATCACTGCTCCCATTCCTCTGATGACCTTTGAGTTTTGATTTTTGAGGACGAGCCGCCTGCAGGAGCTTTAATTTACACTAAAACCCAACCACATCCAGAGAGAGTGTGTGTGTGTGTGTGTGTGTGTGTGTGTGTGTGTGTGTGTGTGTGTGTCCTAACCCTCCCTGCTGTGTTACCTTATCTCCTTTGTAGATAGTGAGCGTTTGTTCGCTTATGAGCGACCCGTCGCCCGGAGTACCGCTGGGTCCTGGCAGACCCACATCGCCCTGTAGTCCAGAATACACACAACACAGGTTAGCCAATCAGAGAGCAGCAGCAGCAGCAGACAGGAAGTGACAGCAGGTTATGACATCAGAACAGAGGAAGGAAGGAGACGTAAAGACGTGAAGAAGAGAATAAGACGCATTCATGACCGAAAGTTTGTGACTAAAATCATTTAACTTCTATATGACTGTTTCAAGATGCACAATAAGGAGGCACTTGAGGAAAAATGGGCTGAAGAAAGACATTTCTACACAAATGCCACAAAGTTTCCTGCTTACAATACGCCAAACAGCACAGAGACAAGCCTCAAAACTTCTGGAACAAAGTCATTTGGAGTGATGAGAGCAAAAGTGAACTTTTTGTCCACAACCATAAACATTGTTCCATTTGGAGAGGAGTCAACAAGGCCTATGATGAAAGGTCCACCATTCCTACTGTGAAACACGGAGGTGGATCACTGATGTTTTGGGGATGTGTGAGCTACAAAGGCTCAGGAAACTTGGTCCAAACTGATGAATGAAGGATGAATGCAGCATGTTATCAGAAAATACTGGAGGAAAATTTACACTCATCAGCCCAGAAGCTGCACATGAGACGTACTTGGACGTTCACACATGACAATGATCCAAAACACAAGGACAAGTGGACCTGCCATTGGCTACAGCAGAATAAAGTGAAGGTTCTGGAGTGGCCATCTCAGTCTCACAAGGACAAGTCAGAGTTTTGGGATAAAAGTCAAAGTTTCAGGATTAAATTGTCAAAACTTAGCAAAAAAAAATCCAGAATTTAAGATAAGGGACAAAAGTTGAGAAAAGGGACATTTCTGAGATAAAATCAAAATTTTGTGACTGTTGATAATTTAGATGAGAAGTCAAATTTTTGAGACAATAAAGTGAAAATTTGTAGATAAAATGTAGAAATTTGGGAGCAAAAGTCAGAATTTTGAGATAAAAGAAAAAGATTAAATAGTCAAAATTTTGAGATAAAAATACAAATTTTGAGTAAATAGTCATAAATTTTAAGGTAAAAACTTTAAATTTGGGATTTAGTCAAAATCTGAGATGCAAATGTGGAAATATGAGATTGTAAGTTGAAATCATTGGATAAAATAAGCCTAAATTTTGAGATTAAAGTCAAACTTTTGCAAAAAAAAAAAAGTCCAATATTTGAGATTATGGTCTAAAAAATTGAGGAAAACGACCATTTTGATATGAAGTTAAAATTTTTAAGATAAAAAGTTGATATTTTAGAATACAAGTCATATTTTTGAAATTAAGAAGTGAAATATTTTTGATGAAAAGTTGAAATTTGGGACCTGCCATTGGCTACAGCAGAATAAAGTGAAGGTTCTGGAGTGGCCATCTCAGTCTCCTGACCTCAATATGAGAACTAGGAAACTTTTAATCAGGCTCATTCTGGAAGTTTCTGTTCTCATTATGATTTAAAAAGAGTAAACTCAGTTTTTTGTTGATAAATGTCTTCACCAACCACGAACCATGAGAGACAGAAAAGTTTTTGTGTTTTCATTCATATTCTCTGAGAATTGGACAAATAATCATAAATTTTTCTGGGGTATGAAAACTTATGAGCTCAACTGTAAATTTAAGTCAAAGTGAAGATTGAGAGAAAGTTAGAGCAGAGAAGCTGAAGCAAAGAGGAAACTTGTAAACAAACAGACTCAGGGTTAAAGAGCAGAAACATGAAACAGGAGAAAAACACAAAAACAAGGAGAAACTTTTCAGGACACTTCCTGTTCTTTGGTTCTTTGGTTTTCCCTATCTCAGCTGGTCTTTACCCATGATCCTTTGCAGCTCAGTGAGTGACGTGCTTTGGTGAATCAGAACATGCAGGCCTGACGCCGTGAGGTTGAAGGTGACTGTTAGTATCAGAGCGTGTGATTGGTTGGATGGAGATGGGTGGGTTTAGAGCAGGCAAAAAAAAAACTACAAATCCCAGAATGCACCAGCACCAGGGGCTGAGAGTGAGTGAGAGGTTAAAGGAGCGAGTGATGCAGCAGCAGACGAGTGTTCAGAGACCGTCCTCCAGAAACACAGAGCACAAACTTCAGCACCACCAGCTGCTGATCTATAAAAACAGGATCTATACTCCTGATCTATAAAAACAGGATCTATACTCCTGATCTATGCTCCTGATCTATACTCCTGATCTATGCTCCTGATCTATAAAAACAGGATCTATACTCCTGATCTATGCTCCTGATCTATGATCTTGATCTATGCTCCTGATCTATAAAAACAGGATCTATACTCCTGATCTATACTCCTGATCTATGATCCTGATCTATGATCCTGATCTATGATCCTGATCTACACTCCTGATCTATGCTCCTGATCTATACTCTTGATCTTTACTCTTGATGTATACTCCTGATCTATACTCCTGATCTAAACTCCTGATCTATGATCCTGATCTATACTCTTGATGTATACTCCTGATCTAACTCAAGATCTAAGATCCTGATCTATGATCCTGATCTATACTCCTGATCTATAATCCTGATCTATACTCCTGATCTATAAAAAATGGATCTATGGTCCTGATCTACACTCCAGATCTATGATCCTGATCTACACTTCAGATCCTGATCTTAGCTCCTGATCTAAGCTCCTGATCTTAACTTTGATCTAAGCTCCTGATCTTAGCTCCTGATCTAGACTCGGATCTAGACTCTGATCTTAGCTCCTGATCTAGACTCTGATCTTAGCTCCTGATCTAGACTCGGATCTTAGCTCCTGATCTAAACTCTGATCTAAGCTCCTGATCTAAGCTCCTGATCTTAGCTCCTGATCTAAGCTCCTGATCTAGACTCAGATCTTAGCTCCTGATCTAAACTCTGATCTAAGCTCCTGATCTAAACTCTGATCTAAGCTCCTGATCTAAACTCTGATCTTAGATCCTGATCTAAGGTCCTGATTTTTAGGAGGTTTTAACGTTTCTTGTTTCTGGTCTAAGCTCCAGGAGTGAACTTGTCTTAGAGGAGTTTCTGAGGTTTTCAGTGATGGAACGTGCAACATTCAGGGGGGGGGGG
>RPOG01004229.1:0-21767 GCA_008086565.1 Thalassoma bifasciatum
TCGGCATCGTTAAGGGATTTCCAAACGCAGAAGCTTCATTATCTGCTACTGTACATGTCTTTTTATCCACAGCAACTAAAGCAGTGATAGAATAATGTGTTCATTTTGCAGAAATCTCCTTTTTAATAACAAACGCAGCTCAACAGGCTGCCACTCTAGTAAAGTGAGCTGCTTGTTTGCATTAAACCAGGATGCATTACGGGATTAAGTGCAATAAAAGAATAACTGTAGTCGGACCACAGGTGCTTTATTATGTCTTACATAACTTACATTTGGTGACTTTGGTAGTAAAGCTTAAAATAACTTTATGGTAATTATGCTTTACTTGAAAGGGTCACAGATTTCATCAGAATCAGGAAAAGATTGGAAAAATTTTTTAAAACGTTGTTTAGTTGATATTATCCCCAAATTTTGTGTCAATTAGGTGAAAACTAGTGCATAATTTCTTAAGTAAGTCACTGTTTAGTTCAGTTTCTTTGAATTTCCTCCAAATTTCAAGGTTTCAAGGTGAAAATTAGTGAATAATCTATATCTAGTTGTGGACCTAACTTCATATTACTCAAAATATCTTCAATAAATCAGCAACAATTGATCACCTGCTTCTCTAGAAATACAGGAATATACAGTAATTACATGATGATGTTGGGACAGTTCTCCATACATGTTATGGTGAAGTGTGGTTTGATTTAAGATAAGTTATTCACCAATTCTGTCCTTCTAACCTTGAAACATCGCTTTTATTATGCAAAAAAGTGTAGTGGGAAAGCAGCTTTTGAGATAAGATGTGTTACGTTATCAGGGAGCGCCAAAGTCCCTCAAATAGGAATAGAAATAGTTCCTCACAGGAGCTTTAAGTTATGATCAAGGCCACTGTCAGACACTTTTGTTTGGAAAAACCTTGAACCTAGTCAGGCAATGGTTTCTGGGTATTCCCGCCCAACAGGAGTTAGTGACTCTAATCCACCCATAGGTGTCTGGGAGCATCTGGACTCAGCAAATACCCCGATACAAAAAGGTTTTTATAGTCACTTCTTATGTGAAATGTTCTTTCTCCTTTAAATGGAGGCAGAAAGCATCACTTTGTGTTGGAGAGCTAATGCATCATTTCATCCAAGCACATCGTTAATTAGCTGAAAAGTGTTTAAAGTGGAACAAATGGAGTGTAATGTGTGGAATAAGTTTTCAGTCATCATGACAGATGAATTTTTAGCCTTGCTTGTTCAGCCTTGACTGTTTCCATTACCCAGTATTGGCACCAGACTTCCTCCCACTGCTTCTCTCTCTTACATTTAACTCATTAATAAGAATGGAATAATTTTAACTCTAGCACCAATGTTGTGTGAAATGTGAGAATTTTATGTAACTGAGAACTACAACAGCAGGAAATATATAAAACAGCATGTGCATACTGACTTTAAAAAACAAGAATGATCTGGAAACACGTAGATTTAAGCAACAAAGAGTTTGGAGAAAGAATAACACAGACGCAGTGAACAGACATTTTAAAGGGCAGGGGCAAAAGAAAAAAGGAAAATACAGGTTATTTTGGCTCCCAATAAGGAAGTTTGGCAAACTTTAGCTCCTGTTTAAGTGTATTTTGGCTTCAGAGAGGTTCCTTTAGCATATTTTGGCTCCTATAGGGGACTTAAGCACATGGTTCAGCTCCCATAAGGGCACTTTATTGTGATTTATTGTCTCCCAAGAGGGCAGTTTAGTGTCTTTTAGCTCCCAGAGAAAGTTCTTTAGTAAATGTTTTGGCCCTTGGGAGGGCACATGGACGTATTTTGGTGCCCAAGAGGTGATTTTAGCTAGTGTTTTGGCTCCTAAAAAGAGCAGTTTCTCATGTTTTAACCAGCCAAAGAGGAAGATTAGTGTCGTTCTCCAACCTGAAGGACAGCTCAGCATTTTTTTGGCTCCCACGAAGGCACTTTAGGGCAAGTTTGGTACCAAAGAGGACACATCAGTATGTATTTTTCAACAATCGAGCCACAAGAAAAGTTCACAATACTACCCAGATGAAATTATTGATAATATTACTCCTTTTGTTTTTTATTCATCAGTTTATTTAAGGCTTTGATGACTCAAGCAAATAAGATGTGACTCTCTTCATTATAACCTGACACAGCCTTGACTTGTTTTCTTCCCTATGTTACATTTCTGCTTCTCAGACCCATAAAACTTCATTTTCAAAAACCTTAATCTATTTGTCACATTAAGAGAAACCTCCTATGTCATCTTTTAGTGATATCACAACTTAACTCCCTTTTCAGCGGGGAAAAAAACGTAATTATGAGCAACAACACTTATAACTAAATCGAGTTGCTCACTAATACCACAATAAACATAACTTCCTGTACAAAGACCAAGTTTATTTCTTTTAATAATTAGGTCTTACTGATCCCAAATAGGAAGGACAAATAAGAAATCCACCCTAGGCAAACACTCAGGTTGTAGGAGGTTAATGACTTGAACACTGTGAACTTAAGATTAGAAAAATAACCCCGTCCTTAACACCTTCACTCCTGCTGTTTCTGCTCAATGTTACAACCAAATATGTGACAAAAACAGACCCCAAAAGATTTCTTTGAGATTAAAAACTATTTTCAGACACATCATGCACATGAAGAGGTGTGAATAATCTTGCAAAGAGTTTTACAGTCAGATTAAATGTATGAGGAGCTTTTGTGGCTCAACTTTATTTATACAACAAAGTTCAAAGAAATGTGCATCTCAAAGTGCATCAAAACTCAGGTTTAATGCATATATTACAAAGTATAGTTTTAAAGCCTGACTAGAAAGGACTTTATCTCTTCAAACTACAGAGACAGAGAAAGTCTCTTCACTGGAACAGAAAATCAACTCAGCATCGTTCAGTGAAGCCAACATGAAAAGCACAAAAACACAGATCTGCAGTGACCTCTCCTTCGTGCCGTCCAACAACAAGGGAACATGCAGCTTTCTGTTCTCTGTACAACAGTGAGGAGGTGGAAACTCTCCTCCACACCAACTGTGGCACACACACACACACACACACACGCACACACACACATGCTGTGATCACACGACTGTGTTCACACGACTTCGGTGCCGTGAGCGCTGAAGCTGCCAGCCGTCCACCCTGAGCAACAGGTGGACTGGGAGACAGGGAATTACATAAGAATGAAAAGCTCCTCCTCTCCATCTCCCATGATTCCCATTATCTCCCAGAGAAGAAGAAGAAGGAGACACTTTTAGATCCTTTTCTGTTCATCACCCTTTTTTTCTGCCTGTGAGGCTCTTCATGTGAAGCCAAATATTTATTTTAAAAAACTTTACATGTCAAACCTTCAACCTTTTAAACTCTAGACAAGATGAAATGTTTATATGATGAACTATAATCAGTAAAATGGCACAAAATAAATCTAAATCCACTCGTCAGCTCTTTATCTGTTTGTCATAGATACAAAGAGCCTGGACTTTTCTCTGTATCCCACAGACACTGATATAATTTGACATATGTTGTTTAGAGTTTCTACTTTATGAATTAGCTTCACAACATTCTAAACATCACTCAGCTTTGGCAGAAAAGTAAAGCAACAGCAGTAGAAAATAAACATGAAAGAGTTTTACTGCCCCCCAAAGGACAAAGAGGACGATTACTGAACCTGAAATCTCAGTGAACGACTGCAACATTTATCATGTACCTGTACTTTTATTTATCACCTTCAGTGGTCAGGAAGACTTTTATATTATAAATGCTGCTCTACAAATAAAGTCAAATTTACTGGTCATGAAGAAAACAGCATCTATAGATTTCCTATCATACAATAATATTAAGGATTCATTCTGATGGAAACTTGATCATGACTGGAAAACTGACACAGAGGATGGCAAAAGATAATGTTTATTTTTTAAAGAATGCGCAGAAAGGAAAATATTTCCACATGTCCTTTATTACAGATTCTACTTTTCTGTCGCACCAAATGAAAACATCATCAGCAAAAGAACAGAGATGCATTAACCCTGAAAAGCCTGACCCATCAAAAAAAAAAAAAAAAAACACAGCCAGAAAATTTTAATTTTTTGGACCTGAGATGTTTATTAACCCTTTTAACAAAATACACCAAAATATTGCTGTATTATTTTGTTTGGGATATTTTTTTTTTTGTATCAAATTTCATAAACTGGGTCGTTTTGGCAACTTTTTTTGTAAACATGCATTCTTTCAATACAGAAAATACTTATCTTAAAACACAAGAAACAGTTTAGATGTTATTCGTACCACAACTTCTTGAAAATAAGCAAAAATTTTCCTGGAAAAATAAAAGTGTGGATGATTTCAAAATAGCAACCCTTTTGTTGTGACAATGCCTTGAAATGTAATTTATAATAAGCAATAAAACCTGTAGCGTGATAATTCTTTGCCCAAAATTTAAAACTTTAAAATTAAAAACTTGTTTTTGTTTCAGGTCAGTTATCACATTTTGGTATTTGTAATATTTTTTATTACATTTCAAGCTCAGACCTTTTGTTACATCATCAACTAGTTTTTAGATTTTGGGCCCTATTACATTTATTTTATGTATATAGTTCAGGTTGTTGTTACATATTTGATCAAGATCAAAGTACAACTTCAGCTGCCTGTAGTGGAATGATTTTACTGAAGGGGTAGAATACACTTTTTAAAAAAAGGTTTTTAAGGAAATTATTTGTCATGAAATTGAACTCTGTGAAATTCATCACAGGGTCGACATTCTCTTTTAAAAACACATTTTCATCAATGTTGTTTTACATAAGAGACTTTATCCAAATGTTTTTTTTTTTAAATTATTATCACTATCATGATGATAATGTTGTACTTCCTTTTATCTGGTGGTGGTTTTCAGCCATTTTTGTCTCTTCTATTAATTTGGTGGGAGTTTTTAATTCTTGTTCTCTTCACATTTTGCTTCTACTTCTCTTTTACTGTTTATTTTTAATTTGTAACCCACTTCACTGCTTTGTCTTGAAAAGCGCCATTGAAATAAAGTGTTTTCTTGTGATAATCATCATCATAATTATTATTACTATTATCGTGGTTATTATTGTTATCATTATTATCTGTGGAGCTGAAGCCAAGGTTAAGAGATGACTCATCTACCTGCATAAAGAAATAACCTTCATGATTTCTTCTCTTTGTTTCTATAATGGCAGTCTTTTAGAGTGAAACACTTCTCTCTCCCCCTCTGGTGAATTGACGGTGGCCTTCAAGGACAAGAAGCTTCTGTGATGCATGATAAGTAAGTGAGCCTCCATTTATTATCAAAAACTCCTGCCCTTCTTCTTCTTTTTCTTCTGAGCTTCTCTTTCTTTGTTTTCCATCAGAGGCTTTTTGACAGTTCACACACAAAATATACAAAACTGTGACCATTAGTAGTCGGCTCTGTCTCATTCAAAGAGAACAAAAACAGAAAAATATGTACAATAAGGTGACAATACAGGACTGAAAACATACATTAAATTTGATTAACCACTTATGCCTCTGCCTATGGAAGCATATTTGGGACAAAATTAAATTAAAATGCAAACATGAAAATGAAAATGCAGTACAGCAAATACATTTCTGTGTCAAGATTCAAGGTGCATTATTTGAGTCACAATGAAAACAAAATGTTAAATATCCAATCATTATTTTCATTTTCATCTTCAAGACTGCAGATCATGTGACATTATTCAAATTAAAATGAAAAGGATGTTTGCATTAAAATTTCCAAGAAATGGTAAACTGAATACTTGACATAATTCAAATGAAAATGCAACACAGCAAATACATTTTCATCCCAACAATAAAGGGGCATCATTTGAGTCATAATGAAAATTCAACGTCTGATATAAATTTTCATTTTCATTTTCTCATCGAATTAAAGAATTCGCTTCCATATTTGCCTCGGGGAAAAAAAAAAAAAAAAGATAGATAGATAGATAGATAGATAGATAGATAGATAGATAGATAGATAGATAGGTAAGAAGATTAAATTCTGTAGTGTTAGAGTTCTGAAAACTAATGTGAGGACCCATAAAAATTCCCTGGTGACTCACACATGTGTTAGGATCCAGATTATGGGGTCGATTGCTCTCGAGGTGAATCCCCCAGTTTTGAAATCATCATCAGCTCAGCTAAACTCAAATGTTTTGATTGAGCTCGTATTTCTACAGGCTGAGCTGCAGAATCATCTCCAGGGTTAATTTCTCCGACCTGACAGAGGTCACCCGGAGTCACAGAGGCCGTCCACCTGCTTTCAGCCTGACCGGCTTTAATCTCTGCTCTGTAATCTAATATCTTTAATCTGTCAGCAGAGCGGGTGCAGGAAAGTCGGCCTGCAGGAGAGACAGACGGTTTAATTCAGTTTCTGTTATATTTAGAATGAATAAAAGAGGAGGGGAGTCGGTCGGTGGCTCTGCCTGGTTTGAACCTGAAGCGTGTGACTGTGAAGCTGATGACGTGCACACACACCGTTACCTTCTGACAACAACAAAAACAGTCAGCGCGATCTCCCTGCTGCGCTTTCTGAAACACCATAAAACAGCAAAGCACACAGAAGATTATAATTCTCCTGCAGGTACTTCATGAATATGCAAACACTCGGCTGCACAGGCTAATCCCAGCATGTGCACCTATAACATACATACATACCGCTGCTGTTATAGAGCTGTAAACTGCAAGAAGTGTCAAGTCTCTTGAGTTATGCTGCTGTTACAGGAGCTGAACACATACGCACACATCGATATTGTTCCATGAATCAAAAATAAGCACACACCTAATGCACAATGGCTGAGTGAAAGCAGAGCAGCTCTTTGAAATGTTAAACGACCTTTGAACTTGATTTAGAGATGCAGTGGCAGCTTATTTTAAAGGAAGTCAGTCTCTGAGTCAGCTAAGATCCATATGGCTGTCAACCTCACACACACACACACGCACACACACACAGGTTGAGCACAGAGCCATGACTCAAGGTTGGTCGTGAATAAGCCGCCCGCTGCTCCGGCCCTGACCTCCCTCCATTACCGTTGAGCACTCTGTGGGCTTCGGTCTATAACCTGCTCTGACAGAAAGCGTCGCTCCAGCTCATAAGACTGATCTGTTTTTCTTCTCCTCCTCCCACCACCTGTTCCATCACGGTGTGAGGTGATACCAGGCCTAAAAAACCATGGACTTTACAAAAGAAGAGGATGTAGCCGCCTTCACCCGGAGTCAGACTCTGAGCCACCTTTTTCAAACCTGAAGTGCAGCCTTTTTATCCTCATTAACTTGAATATTTGAAACCACAAGTGGCTGTAATTTGACATCACAGGAACAAACCACATACTGCACCCCCTGCTGTAACAGAAATACATTAGAACCATGTTCATTGAGCTATAACGTCACTTTATGGTGCACACATGTCTGAACACGACCTCTGAATAAGTGGAGTGATGACGTTTTTTCCATTCACTTCCTCCCTCAGTTTATTGATTTCCATTCCTGTTTGTGCAAAGTAAACATCCAGCTGTACGATGTAACCACATGTTGTTTTAGTGATGTACTCACAGAAGCTGTCACCATTACTTGAAGACTCTGGCACCGTTAACACGACAACGGATTCAAGGTGAAAAGTATTGTTGCATTTTTGCCTCCTGTTTACACGGAAATGACGCTTTAGCAAACACAAACTCATGAAAATGCCCTCCAGAGTGGAATTTTCAGTGTTCTCGTATAAACCATAGACTGGATGTAACGACGTTCAACTCAAACTGAAGCCTCCAGCAGATGCCCCGCCCCCTGGTGTCTGGCTGCAGAATAGGTCATAAGCCCCGCCTCCCTATGCATTCCAGATATGAGTCAAGAAAACTTTAAAAAGTTACGACACCTGGTAGAAACGTTTCTCTCATCCTTACATTAAGGTTGTATGACGATGTAATTTGGCTGCATTGTGTGAAGTCTTTTTTTTACTGAGGAGTTGGTTTTTCATTAGTTACTGGACGTTAAAAACCGAGTTATAAGTTTTAATTTATGATAGTTTACAGCTGCTGTTTGTGAGTAGTTTTTATCGGGGATATGAGAACCTTCAGGAAAGAGAGCCAGAAAGAGATTAGACTTTTGAAAGAAGAAGAAATAAATATTTTTACCGTGACTTTTTCTTTTTTTTTTGGCTTCAAAATCGTGGAACGGTGACAGGCAGAGCAACACTGTGCATTCTATATACAGTCTATGGTATAAACGCCAAGCCAGTGTTATAGGGTGAAACGCTGTCGTCATGATTACGTGCGCATGAAGCCCCCATTGTGCCGTGCTTGAACCAAACAACAACACCAACAGCGATCTACCATTTCATTCTTATGCTCCTGGATCTACTGACTGTCCTCTACCAAAATGTGCAATTATTGCACTGCTTCTGCAATTAGAGAAGAAGTTTTTGATATAAACTCCAGATGATAGTCTCACCTCTTCTTCAGCCTCTACACTGTTGTTGTGTATATGGCGCCTACACTTATATCGCCAACTACAGGCCTGACATGCATACTACAGTGTTTCTGTGTAAATGCAGATCTTTTTCATTGCGTTTTCCTGTGTTTTCGGGTGAAACACTGTGAAATGTTGTCGTCTATCCTCAGACTCTCTTTGTACTGAATCAAGTGTTTGGGTTGTGCACGTTATAAAAAAATCATTGTAAATCAACTGTTAAGTACAGGCAGCAAGGATGTATTGAGAAAAATTTTTTTTCTGCATTGAAGGGAATTACCTTGTTTGATTGACGTGAATGCCACTGAATTTACTTACTTGAGATTTTGTCTAATATTGTTTCTGTGGACTAAGTTTGATTGGATTAGACTCCATTAATGGAAAGACTTTAACATCAACAAATCAAGTATTATTGCCAAAAAGAAAATATGCATTGATATCATACTGTGATTCAAACTCTGGTGATTATATACACATGGAAACATTATGGAGGTCTGATTTTGTCCCGGGGGTTTGTTTGGATTCACCTCACATGTTGAGGCATGTGAGTGCAAACAAACATTTCCAAACAAAAGTGAAGAATTCAGGCCAATAATCTGAAGTTTTGTCTGAGCCTTTTTTCTGCTGCTTCACACTCAGCGTCTGCAGTCTTACATAAGTATCTGAACATGTCTCGCAGCAGTTTCCTGTCAGAATCGCTCAAGATTGAAATCTGCTTTTGAACCTTTTCATTTCTGACATTTTCACAGGACAAACATCCTTGAAGAGCAAACAAATGACAGCTTTAACTGATGTGTGCTCAAGGGAAACATAGCTGTGCGTGTTTTCGTTGGTTTCACATTTCTATCTCCAATACTCAGGAAGTGAGTCATGAGGAAAACAACTTGGATAGCTTCAATACTCTGAATCAGGGCTTCATTGTCCTCTTAATTGAAAAGAAAATTATGCACAAGTGAACGTGGTTATTTCAGCCACTGCCAGCTGGGGGCGCCACTGTGCTTTGACCTGTGAAAATGATGTCACATTATTACTGTAGAGTTGTTTTGTGTCCATGTTTATAATTATATCATAATTTTTAGAGCTGCATCACTCTCCATCCATTTGGAAGAAACATTGTTAAGTTTTTCACTGTAGATGAAACACTGAAAGCTGTTACAACCACTCTAATTTCACCCTGTCCTGGTTTTAAAACAGGATTTGTCTGGATTGATCGAAACAGCAGGCAAATAAAAACCTCAGAAATAAAATGCAGGAAGGAAAAGAAATACCCTAAACACAAGTTGGCCCAGAAAACTGTCCACCACAGACTGATTCAAACAAGAAACAACAGCTGAATGTGGAGTTTTAAGGCTCCCAGGGAAGTGAATGAGGAGTGTGTCCGATAATCTATGTATGAACTCTCCTAATGTTTGTTTGTGGATGTTGATGCAGAAATATGCCCTTGTAGAATTAAGAGTGGATGGGGGGTCAAGTGAAAAGGAGCCTTTTGTGTGTAGTTTTTCTGCTCTGCTGCTGTCAGGGCACATTTTTGTTGATTTGTGAGGTTGTTTTATGGTTCCCCTGTTTGAACCTCATCCAAAATATCCCTTAAGTTGTGACACTAAAGAGGGAAATCAGGCCACACAGCTCAGCTTAGCCCTGCAGCTTGACTCAGCTTTTATGCACCCTGCCGCCAGTTAGAGTCCATCAGCAGTGTGTGTGTGTGCAAGAAAACACAAGCTTGCACATTTTCCTCATGCTACAAATAGTTTAATTATCACATTTGTCAGCGTTTGGGCCTTTTTTAGGTCAGTATCATGGAAAAAGTACACATCCATATGTTCACAGATTGTGCACAGCAGTTCTACAAAATCACACGACAGCGTTGTTCCTCTGATTTCACTCACATGAGACACAGTGTGAAGCTGAAACACTTTAAGTTTTCTGACTCTTTCAGGATAAAGCTGCGTTGTTTCAGTAAAATAGTATAATGAAAGTATTCCACCTTTCTACATCATTTAGAAACTCAAAAGCAGACATGAGGCACAATTTCGAGAGGTAAACAAACCAGTATTAACCTGAGGAATAATGGTCGCTCCAATAAGCATCTTACTACAGCTAATGTTAGCTCTTTCAGCTCACTAGAGCCAAAATAAGCAGACAATAAAGTCACAGGTTACAGTTGAAAAGGTTTACGCATCGTCATCTGAGAGCGATATTTGCTAGGTTATGGGTAATATCATCTTGAAAAGGTAAAATCTTAACATTATCTTTCTGTCTGATGCATTTTTAAATTCGCTCATAAATGCACCAGGGAAATCGGGTTAGAAAGGAGCAACCAGTTAATTCTTAAAACTCTGATTAATAGGAAACATATGTATTGTGCAAAAATAACATCAAAATGACAGTAAACAGTCAGCATAAAAACTCTGAAGAAAGTTTAAGCTTTTAAACTCTGAGCCTTGTCAAACAGGTGTAAACACTGTCCGGTCCTCTTTACCCAACATCAGTGTCCATTTTCACCTTTGACTTTTGGAAGAACACAGGATGTTTTTGTTTTTGACATAAATACCGCAACACTTCCTTAACCCATTTAAACTGGATGCAAAATTTACACATTAAAATAATTTGTCAGATTCCTGCATTTGTAAAGGTCATTGNTCTGGACACACCCCTGCAGGTAAGTAGATTTTTTGATTTTAGATACGGATACTTTGCCACTCCTACCAGAGTAAGTGCATCAGGTCACCCAGGGGAATAAAGACTGTGAAAAGCCCTCACCACAGATCCAGTAGGAGTTGAAATCACCTGCTCTCTGTGCGTGTTTATCTCCAACATCGCCCCCACTCTGCTGAAAAAGGCCGTCTGACTCAGTAATGTCTCCGCGTACTCTTGTTTTCCTCCCATGTCCCAGTCTAACCTTGGACCAGCGTCTTTGCTCGGGCTGCTATTCTTAGCTTCTCTTCTGCTCTGGCATCACAGCAGATCTGTCAGAGTAAAATGCCACACTTGGCCGGATGGCGTAAATAAAACGGGGCCTGCTGGTTGGGAGCGTCTCTGGAGGAAATGACAAATCACTTCACATCATAAAAGACAACAGAGCAGCCGCGTAAGTCGAAGAATATCTCATGGGAGCAGCCTAGTGGTGCTCTCAGGTCGTGATGGAGCAGAATACTCACAGGCCGCTGTAATCTCAACGCGTCTCTTGGTGGGTGGTTGTAATTCTACCGCACATGGCACTTAAAGTCATAGTTAGGCAGATGAATTCTCCCCTTTCACATGTTTATGCCTCAGGGGATGTGGTTTCAGGAGATTTGGCCACACACACATTAACACACACACACATGCAGCAACTATCACTTTCAAGGCACCGTGCTGTCAGCCGCTCAGAGGCTCCAGCTGAATAAGTGTGAGCTGCTTTGCTCAAGGGCACTGTGGCAGTTTGTGCAGATGGACGACATCCTCAGTCGCCCTTTCAGTCTGATTTCATTAAAGTCTCATGTCTGCAGAAGGAAACAGAGTGTAGCCCTTCAAGATAACTTTTTAAAACATAATTATCCTCATGATGTTTCTAAGTACTTTGGAGTCTCACGTCAAAATATTTTGTTGCAGATTGCACCTTTTACTTGCTGCATGTAACACTGGAGTGATGACAGCAGCCCCCGAGGCCTCTGGCTGCGTGTGTGTGTGTGTGTGTGTGTGTGTGTGTGTGTGTGTGTGTGTGTGTGTGTGTGTGTGTTATGAAAGCATGCGTGACTCCATCTGACATGGCAGTCATGGTTATGTATTACAGGCAGGGGGGCTGAAGCTGTAGTTGCATTAAAGTTTCAGCTTTGTGTTCACTGAAGGTGTCAGCGAAACAAAATAAACGTGTAACAAAGAATATCAGGCAACACTTTCCTCCAAGTCCTTGTTAAGTATTCATGAGCAGTTTATGTATATTTCATGAATGGTTGATGTGTAGTGAGCAGGTGGTTATGTTGGTTAGAATACCTGCCGGGTGAGCACAACTAAACAGAAACAAGTTAATACAAAAAACTGTTTAAAGGGACTGTGAGGAGTTTCTGAGTGCTTGAAAAAGTCTTCTATTGAGGTAAATGCCCAATCATAATCCACAATTTAAAATGAGATTATCAGCTCTAAAATATGTTATTTCTAAACGCTATTTCTCAGCTTCCTAATCTGGACTGGACTGGATTAATTTACAGCACGCTGACTGACGAAGCTTGGAAGTGAGAGGAGAAATCTGTGTTTTTCTCTGCTGAAAACACTTTATGTGATTTATTTAGTCGTAGTGGTTAACACTGGAGCTGGACTGTTTGACAGAAAGGAGACAGAAGAGCAGAAGAACGCGTAACAAGAGAGCGATAGAGCATGGGCTAAAGGCTAAAACATGGACCAAAGGCTAAAAGTGTTTAAATAAATGTATGGGTTATGAAGCTACTTTGTTCTCTATGATTATCTTTTGGTATTTTTGCAGAGTCTATCAGAGGCTGGATAGAGGCTCCTAATTTCTTGTTTCAAGAACATGTTTGCCCCAGTCTTGATTTTGGGTTGATGTCAGCAACAGCTAGTTTACAAGAGACGCTCAATGTATCTTATTGTACTTTATCTATTCATAACTTAGCATATGACAATTTGTATCATGTCCCATATGGTCTCGCAGTTGACTCCCGGTATAGAAACAGTCTTTGTTTTCGTGACAAGAGCTCTCCAATACAAAGGTAAGATTTGTGTAAAGCCCCTGTTCTGATCACAAACTTGAATCTTGTACTATGACTTTTGAAATTCCATTAACGTTAATAAGTGTAGACATGTTAATGTTTTTGTAAAGTGTCTTGAGATAGTGTTTGTTATGATTCAGCGTTGTACAAATAAAGGTTGATTGATTGATCTCACTGTTCCTAAAAGAACTATGCAAGAACAGCAGCTGTTACTCATTTAAAAAGAAACTTTTCAGAACAAAAGAGGACTTGAACACAATGCAGCCTAATGCCAGCATCATGTCATTACAACATATGGATGTGAGAAACCTTTCTATGAGGTGTATTTATTTTTTGAAGTTTGACAACGATCCCATTGAAATGAATGTGAGGGACAGTTTTTGACCCATACTGTAGCCAGTCACCAGGGGGAGCAGTATTTGTGACGACCTCACTTTGAGCCAAGCTAAACGACAGCCTTTTTTTTTTTGTTACAGTTCATGATCTGACCGCTCTCCTCTGACCTCTAGCATCAACACAGCATTTATTCTACTCTCTGTAAATTCCCAGAGACGGTCCTGTGTGAAATTCCCAGTAGACTAGCAGTTTGTGAAACACTCAGATCATGTTTAAAGTTCCTCAAATCACCTTTTTTCTCCATTCTGATGCTCGGGTTGAACTTCACTTTGTCCTCTTCACTATATCTACAAGACTAAAAGCACTCAGGTGCTGCCTTGTGATTGGCTGATTGGATATATGTGTTAGCAAACCATTAAACAGGCGCTTCTGATCAGGTGATCTGGTGCGTGTTTATTTATGTTAGATTTTTTCATTTTTGCTTATTTCTCACAAACTCTGAAAAAATAAAATGTAGTAGTATTTTTCTGCAAAGTGAAACATCACTTCAGAATCTTTACTGTTGAATAGTAGGAACCAGAACACGCAGACGTCGGCCTCGACAGTTTGTTCGTACAGAGTGAGCTCACCTTGAGAAGTGCTGTCTCCAGTAGGTGAGCTTTTACTGTTGCACCACATTGTTCTGTGTTGACATGACTGCTGAATGTTTGCCCTGAACGCACAGCGAGAGAGCTGTCAAAGTGCTGCACACACTGAGTGGTAAAAACACCGCTGTGGGACAAATGTACTGTTAACAGACGGTGGACTGTGGGCTGTGTGAATAGAGCTGCACACACACTGAGAGAGAGAGAGAGAGAGAGAAACTTTGACTGTATCAGTCAACTGTTGCCTCAAGTCAGGTATCAAACCTTGGCCATCGCCCACATCAGTATGACCACGTCTCCTCCATCGCCTGGAGAGAAAACATGGAGCTCGTATACTTTCTATCAGCAGGCTGAAAAGAAGAATCTGGAGAGGAAGGTGTGAGAAAGATGGTGGGATGAACAAGTTTTCTGCAAAGATTTTCTGTGAATCTCCTACATAAAACTTAAACTCACAGATGATTTTGAGAGAAAGTGAATCTCTTAATTTTCAAAATAACAACCAAGTTTAGATCAGTTCTTTCCACCACATTTACATGGCACTGTTTGACCCATTAGACCAGTTTTAGTTATTATTCAGACTCTTTTATTTTAGATTTTTCTTTCAGCAAAGTACAAAGATTCAAAACAAAACAGGCATGTTCAAGATTAATTTTACAGCTAATGCAAGATTCTCACCAAAACCTTTAAAGCAGTGATGTTGGAAGTAGCATGTTAAGGAATTTGCAGCTTTTCTATGTTGATGATAATAATCTATTCTATTATTATTTGGCGCAGAATTTCAGTCGTATTAGCTTTTTTAGTGCCCACTATGTATAAATAATTACCCAAAATGTTGTTAAAATAATGTATTAAAACCTAAAATGTAATTCCTGATCCAAATTTAACAAGTTATTACATTTTGGGCTCTGTGTCTGTTACATTATCAACTAGTTATTGCATTTTGGGTTTATTACATTTTTGCACCACAGGGTTAAAGATACTTGGGGAATAAAGACTTTTCTTATTCTAATTCTGATTCTGAACTAGCAGAGAAGATGTTAATTTTAATAGATTAATATGCACTGTCCCTTTAAATGAAATGCTTGATGAATTCTGGTGACAGAAGAACAGGTGATATGAAAATAGACTGAGTTTAACCAGGTAACTGTGGACTGATGAAGGTTCAAATCTGTTCAAAAATGACTATTAAAGGTTAGATCAGCGGAAGATTTATAGTTTTCGACTTGGCAACTGTTGCCACAGTCTTCAGTGTTTCCTGCTCTTTTCTTTTTCAGGTCTCTGCTTCTGTTCTTGACCAAGCTTTATATGGCTCTTTTATGTTACTAATATTTTTTAAGCCACAGTCAGACACTTTTTTATTATTGTTTGGCACAACACACAACAAAAATCAAGAGTGTATTTCACTTTGATGCTTTCAAATTCACACACTCCATATAGACTTTGCATGGGAAGTAACAAGTGATGCTTTTTCTGCACTGGCTTGGTTTCATCTGCTGCTTTTCTTCCTCTCCCTCTTTATGTAAGTAAAAGGTGTAATTTTGATGCTTGACCTTTAAGTTGACAATATAAAAAACTCTGCATCCTGCCAAAAAACAGACATAAATAATGCATATAAGTGTTAAAGAAACCAGTTTCCTGCAGAGGTTTGTGGCCTGAATGCTCTGCTGACTGCACATACTCTGTGTTTATACGTGTCGTACAACTGTAAAATCTGCTTCTTTAAACCTGTCTCCTTCCTCCTGTGTCAGAAATGTTAAAACCTCCCTGGAGCATGCCTCTTTCTCTTTCTTCTCCCTGCAAAAGAAGGTCCTGACCATTAAATATACAGTGAGCCGAGCGTACAGTAGCGTATGCATGGAGACCCCGCTGGCGCCGAGGGGGACGATGTTAATAAAGAGGAGAAATGACCCTGACCGGTGGAGCACTGAAGCGCTTTGAAATTGTGACCTTTGGCTGCCTGTAACCTACATATGCTACATTTCTCTTCACAGATCCAGAGAAAAACACACTGGAGGATTTCTATAGGAGGACTGTTCCTACTTCTGCATGCTGTGGCTGTCATTTGAATTACTCTCCTCTGTGTCTTCGCTGCCTGTGTTTCTGTTTAACTTTTAAATACTTGGTGTGGCTCTAAAGTGGTTTGTTTTGTTGTTTACTGAAAAGCTGCCAGTTTGGAGATTGGAGCTTTTCACTCAGCATTGACTCTATAGGATTTGACATGGTTTAGATTGAGAGGACTTTTTATTCGCGGCTGCATGCTGCTTGTTTGAAATTGGGCCAGTCGGGGAAATGATTTGCAAACACTCGTTTCAAAAGAGGAAAATCCTTTTTTCTGGACTTAGACGAGTTTCTCTGTCGCGCTGATATTGTTTCAGCGATTATCAAACCCATAATGATGTTAAATATGTTCCAAGATGGAAGGATGCCTTGTGATTAATGAGGCCCTTCCTGAACAGGGGGATCACTTCTTGCTGTTCAACACATGCAGTCGCTAGAAAGATGCTGAGACGATGTTTTCTGTGTTTATTTGTTCTGGGAATTTGTCAGCGATTTAGCAAACACATGCTGGACTCATTTTGTTTGTAAGAACCACTTTATGGAGCTTTTCTGGCTGAGATACATAAGAAAAACTGAGTCCATTCTCAGGTATTAGAGCCAGGAGCTGGTTAGCTTAGCTTAGCATAAGGTGAGAGAAATGTGCTGATTCTGTTTGAGGTATTTTTAGTTTAGCAGATCAGCACAGGGGTGGTTTGGGAGTAGAGTTGACAAATTGCATGTCAGCGGTCTGTGTGGAGAGCAAAAGCAGGCAGAAAATTCATCCCAGCGTTCTGTTCGAGTCTATTCACAAAGATACACCGCCTGGTGAAAAAAAAAAAAAAAAAGGTCATACGCTCTCATGTTTTGTTGAACTGCCTTTAGCTTCATTCCCTGCAGCATTGTTAAGATAAGCTCAGATAAGCAACCCCAGATTATAGCACTTCCCCCACAGGCTTGTACAGTAGGCACCAGGCATGATGGGTGCATCACTTTACTTTCTTCTCTTCTTACCCTGATGCGCCCATCACTCTGGAACAGAGCAAATCTGGCCTCATCAGACCACATGACCTTCTTCCATTCCTCTAGAGTTCAATCTTTATGCTCCCTAACAAACTGAAGCCTCTTTTTTCCAGTTAGCCTTAGTTCTTAAAGCAACACAGCTGTTCAATCCAAACCCTTTGAGGATCCCTTAACATTGTGCATGTGGAAATACTCGTACTTTCATTTTTAAACACACTCCTGAGTTCTACTGTTGTTTTTCTTTCATATGGTTTGGCCAAACATTTAAGCGATTGTTGATCAGGATTTTTTCAGATCACATTTCAGTGTTTTCCCACCATACTTCCAGTTTTTAATATTGTGTTGGACAGTTCTCAACCCAATTTTCTGTAGTATCCTCAGATGTTTTCTCTGCTTGATACCATTGATTTGATCCTTCTTAAACAGACTAACACAACCACAGGATGTGTCTTTCTCCCTGGTTGTCTAAGAAATGAGAAGCTACTCTTTGCATCAGTTGGGGTTAAATAACCAGTTCCCGGCGGAAAGATAATCGCTCATGCAGTAATTATCCAACAGGAGGCTTGTACCTATTTGCCCAGTTAAATCCAGGTGGCAGCTTTTTTTTGGCCTGGCAGTGTATCTTCCGGTGAGTGCAGGTAACACACATCTTTCAACCAAACTTTTGGACTTGAGACACAAATCGGCTCATTAAAGGTTAGGTTTCGCTCTGACCTCTCTTTCAGCAAACAATCTTAAAGCTGTTTCCCCCTTCTCCTAAAGACAGGCGCAAAGAAATTCACCTTAAACAATGATCAAGAATCTTTTCCCATAGAAATGTGACAAGATCTATTTCTGTCATTGTTAAATTTAAGACTTTAAAAGCCCCAAGCATTTTGTGGGGTTTCCCTTGACTAAAACTGGGACTGATCCTGAAATTACTGACCTGACCCAGTTCCACTTTTTGGTAACCTTCTGTTGGGGCGCCAGACAAACCATACCACTTCTTCTTCCCACAAGACAACTCAATGTGTCTTGTGTTAGACCTAGTTTTTTTTTTTTTTTGACAAAAACTGGAGATTAAATTTGCTACCTGCTACTTTTTGGGGGGCTATCATCTCAGATCAGATCCCAGTGGACTCTAAAGGAAAGAGCCAAAACGTTGCGGACCACTGAGTCGAATTATCACCTGGCAAACTGGGACATCCTGCAAGATGAGGCGCTAGACCTGTCACATCACAGAGAGAATCGACTTTCTGCAAAACCAAGTGGAAAAAAAAGACTCAAGCCAGGAGTTAAGACTGTCAATCTCAATGTAAGCCACAGTTATTTTCACTGCCAAGGCCAATGGAGTCTCACTACTATCATCAACAGCAATGTTAACCAAAGAGCTCTGCCCTTCTCTCTCTCTTTTTTCTCTCTGTAGATGTCTCTCTACCATGAGTCTGGTCATTCCCAAGGTTTCTGTCTGTTAAAGGAATTTTTTCTGTGCCACTGTAAGTTCCTGCAAAGGATTCCACTCATGGTGGGTGAAGATGAGATTAGTCTCCTTATCTTTTCTTGGTGTTGGTTCAGTAGAAGTGACAACCAACCTCAAACAGATGATCAATGAACTTTTTCAAACTTGATTCATTCAAAGTGTTGAAACTCAGTCCCATATGGTCTAGCGGTTAGGATTCTCGGTTTTCACCCGAGCGGCCCGGGTTCGACTCCCGGTATGGGAATGTTCTTTAAATATTTGTAGCTACTTGTCGTGAAAGGTTGCAACTTGTTGCTAAGGCCTCTTTCTCTAATCACAAACTCAAACTTTGTATGCTGATCTTTGCACCAGCACAGACGCTTTGCTGAGAGAGACAGAAACTTCAGCCAAAGCTGTTCAAATTGGTTTATCCTGGTACAGCACGCATTTTGTGACATTTTCAATTCCAGGACAGATCCCCAAATTACCAACCTGTACATCTCTTGGGGTGCCAGACATACAGATCCCACTCCAGGAGGTGAAGCTAGAAACATTGCAGTGTCTTGATTGGTCGGAAAAAAAAAATCATCCCTTTCCTGTAGAACAGCAATAATAAAGATTAACACACAACCTTGCCATGTTTACCTGTCACATCACAGAGAGAATCGACTTTCTGAAAAACCAAATGGAAAAAAAGACTCAAGCCAGGAGTTAAGACTGTCAATCTCAATGTAAGCCACAGTTATTTTCACTTCCAAGGCCAATGAAGTCTCACTATTATCATCAACAGGAATGTTAACCAAAGAGCTCTGCCCTTCTCTCTCTCTTTTTTCTCTCTGTAGATGTCTCTCTACCATGAGTCTGGTCCTTCCTAAGGTTTCTGTCTGATAAAGGAAGTTTTTCTTTGCCACTGTAACTTCCTGCAAAGGATTTTACTCATGGTGGGTGAAGATGAGATAAGTCTCCTTATCTTTTCTTGATGTTGGTTCAGTAGAAATGACAACCAACCTCAAACAGATGATCAATGAACTTTTTCAAACTTGATTCATTCAAAGTTTGTAGAAACTCAGTCCCATATGGTCTAGCGGTTAGGATTCTCGGTTTTCACCCGAGCGGCCCGGGTTCGACTCCCGGTATGGGAATGTTCTTTAAATATTTGTAGCTACTTGTCGAGAAAGGTCGCAACTTGTTGCTAAGGCCTCTTTCTCTAATCACAAACTCAAACTTTGTACGCTGATCTTTGCAACAGCACAGACACTCTGCTGAGAGAGAAAGAAACTTCAGCCCAAGTTGTTCAAATTGGTTTATCTTGGTACAGCATGCATTTTGTGACATTTTGTTCGACTAATTCCAGGACAGATCCCCAATTTACCAACCTGTACATCTCTTGGGGTGCCAGACATACAGATCCCACTCCAGAAGGTGAAGCTAGAAACATTGTAGTCTCTATATTGGTTGAAAAAAATAGTCACTTTCCTGTGAAACAGCAATAATAAAGATTAACACATAACCTTACCATGTTTAAACCTCTGGTCGACTTTGTGAAAATAACCTTTCTTTTTGTTTTGTCTTCAATCTTCGCTCTGTTTGTATTAGCAAGGTACACTGTTGCAATGTTACACTATTATGTATCTGACGTGGCGATCAGCGTCTGACTTATACGCTGCAGACCAAGTGGGACATTGTTGGCTGTGGAAACGCAAACAGGATCAGGCTTTACCAAACCAAACTGTGCTGATCCAAACCAGACCGCTTGATAGAAATGGGGCTTTGGCTACAGCCGACATAATGCAGGATGGAAAAAGAAGTTTTTCTCTATATCCTCCAGCACAGACCAGATTTCTAAATTCCCAGAGGCATTTGATGGCTAATGGGTTTTAGGATCGGAAAGATCATTTAAAAAAAACCCAAACACATATTATTGCTTAGTTTCCTTTCTTATCCCTTGTGTTGAATAGTTGATTCTGATTGGTCAAAACCTCATAAAAATTGTAATTAATTCTTACCATGAGAGTAAAGCACTTTATATAGCACCTTGATTATACTGCACTTATTAAAACACATTTTTGCTCGTTTAATAACCCTTTTCCCTTTCTACCTCTCTCCCTTATCCACCCAACCAACTCCACTCTCTGCTTTCTACATGGACAACAGTGGTGATTTATGTGCAAAATATATACATATCTATTTTTATACCTCTTGTCCTTATACAGTTTTTTCATGTATCCATTCCCTTTTACAGTTTTGCTACACTAAGGAAGCCAATGTGGTGAAATTTCATTCCCAAAGGCTTTGTAGTATAATTAAATATTTGTGTAATGACAATAAAGAAAGTCTAAGTCTAGGTTAATATATTTTCTAATACTGTATAAATTTGATCCTTTGGCTATTTAAATAGACATCTGCACTTTAACAACATTGAGTAACTGTTCAAAACATAATCATATTTCATTTTATTGTTTTGTCTTATTCTGTATTTTTATTGTTACTATTGTATGAGGTAAAATATTTTGCTTCCATTTATGACAAGACATTTACTTGGATGTGACAAATGAAGTAATTCTTGTGTTTTCTTTATTCATTATTCAGAGGTAACACCTATAAATATGTGTCACATATCAGTTTATGAAAAGGACTGTGCCACATTTCAACTCCACCTGTTGACACTGTGGCAAAAACACAACACTGTGAAAACATTTTATTTCTATTGGCATACCAGGTTGGCTAAAAAAACAATAACATGGAAGGTTTTCTATGATTACATGTTGCATTTAAGCACCTGCTCACAATTTATTATCACAGTTTTCCTTTTTTCCTTTCTTTGCAGTTAGGTAAGCCAGGCTAATTCACAAGTGGTGTCAATCTTCATGTTTACATCTGGATAACAACAAACAAATTAAATGTAATCTTCAATTTAAAGAAAGTGTGAGGAAAAGAAGAAATGAAAGTACGACATTTCCTCACCAGAATGTTTCTTCACTGTTTGAAGACGATGCATCATGACCTTAATTTTCAAACCTACAGATTCTGTTATATAATTGGAGATTTCACTGAGTAAACAAACCGCCAAGAACCAAGCGTCTGACAGACTTGGGTGTGTGTGTGTGTGTGTGTGTGTGTGTGTGTGTGTT